>JAJTUB010000085.1:81245-95106 GCA_036971345.1 Dactylellina drechsleri
CCATATATCTTCAGTACCAGCATAGTTTGATGCTATTACTTCCGCCTTAGTCAAAAACTTTACAATTATTAGTTACAATTTACTATTCTAAGAAATAGTGCTATCTACTAAAAAGCACACATAACCAAAAGTAAATTTATAAACTATATCCTCTAATCTATATATCTTAACCCAATCAGTATTGCTTTACAATTCCAATATTAGAAAAAAGTTGTTTTTGTTAATTCTATTACAATTATAATATAAAAATCATTAGTATGTGCACTTAAAATACTAATACACCCAAATCACAACCTTCCAATATTCTTCTATAAATACATATAAATATTAGCCTAATTTTACAACTATATAAGCTAGATCAAGTCAACTTTCTTATACAACATAATTTAAAGATTTCACCATACTACAATAGATTTTGTAATTTTTTGGGTTTAATACCAGCTAGGAAGTATCTTTCAATAATCATATATATAAATCCATAAAAGTTTAATGAAATTTTTGATTTAATAAATTATACTAATCTAGTATACCTCTACAGTATTTTTCTTAATCAATTTATAAGATTCTAGTTTTATGGTTTCAATGTATATACAAATTTAAGAACTATTTCGCTTTTTTTATATTTTTAATAACATACTTCTCCATAAAAGTGATCTTCACCTAACAAATCATAGAAATATTCTTTAAAAAAATTAAGAAATTATCTACATATATAATAATGATTATGCTTTTATAGAAGTATAGATATTTATTTATTTAATTTTTTATCATCTTAAATAGGAACTTTGTGTTTATAAGCATATTATTAAATTTTTTATTTTATAAATATAAAACTTATTTTAATTTATATAAAGACTTTAATAGTAGTAATATGATTATACTGGTAGGTAACTTATATTTTTTAGATAAAACAATAAAAATCTTCTTTTTTAAAAGTAAAAACATATTTAAAAATATAATTTTAATATTTAGTTAATAAATTTCTAAGTCTAGGACTATAATAAGCGCTAATAATATATATATTATATATAAATTAACAACTAAGACATATGTTTCAATATAATACATGTTGTAATATTATTTATAACCTTTTATTACTAATTTTATTTTATATAATATCTTTGTAATAATACACTTCCTAATAAAAACCTAGTGTATATTTATTAATTTTATATTGTATGATATTTTTAAAAGTGTAATCCATATTTTATTATTAATAAACAAATTTATTTCACTTTGTATCACAACAAGTTATTTATTTTTTTTGTTACTAACTACCGCTTCATCGTAAGATTAAAATAAATCGAAATTTATTAATATATCCTCTACAGATATAAAGGTAGTTATTTTAATTACACATACATAATATAAATATTTAATTTTAGAGGTTTATACCATTATAATATAAAACATATATGTAATTTCTATTTTTTTTAATTTTTTATTATATTATAGCGCTGTTTGCTCTTTTTTCGGTTTAGTTATAGTAATTTTGTTATTTATGGAATTATTAATAACCTTGTTAGTTTTAGATAATAAAAATATAATTTCATTCAACTGTAAAAGTAGTGGATTAATTATTATTGTAAAATTAAAAGTTTGTACCGGTTTTTTTGTTAATAGAATAATATCAATACATTTTTGGTTCTTATTATATAGTTTTTTAATATTAAGTTTCTTTTACAATTTTATATTCTTAAAATTAAAAAATATAGAAATTAGTGGAGTAAAAACAATATACAATTTTTTTTAATATTTAGTATTTGGGAAGTATTTTTTGTAGTCTTTTTTTATAGACATAGAATTATTGATAAATATAATATTTTTAACAATTAAGATATATTTCTTGGATATATTTTATACCTTATATTATTTTATTATATGTGTGTATTTTAAGAAGATACTTTTTTATGCTTTATATTGTTTTAAGATTTTTTTTCGCTTTTCTCTAGGGACTGTAATGTATATGAGATAGTTAAATAGGTATATATATGTATAATTTACTAAATTATTATTAAATTATTCTTTTAAAAATTTAGAAGTCTCTTTTCCTTTTTATTTAAAAAATATAAACCTATTACTAATAAAGCAAGCTACTAATATTATTTTAATTTAAAATACTTCTAATAACCCTAATTTAATGAATATTGTAGCTGTAAATTTATATAAAATACATATTAATCTTTTAATAATATTATTTTATTTATGTGTGTAAGAGATTGAAGGTTTTATTTTTATACTGTAATTGGTATAAAACTTCTAAATCTCAGCTTACAAAAACTCAGTTATATTATTGAGTTATACTCCTATAATTCTAAAGGACTTTTTATACTTATTTTTTATTATTATTATAAATTATATAAAGTGTATGTAGTACTTAGTATGTTTAGTAAAGAAGTATATCCATTTATAATAAATAATTTTATTTACTATTATAAGTATATATTTAATTTTACTATATAATTTCACTACAAAATCAAAGTAATATAAATTAAAAAAAATAATAGCAAATAATTTTACTACATTTATATGTATATATTTAAAAAAATGTAGTTTCTTGGAAGTAATAAATTAATGATTTAAATAAATTATAATTTTGGAGAGGAAGTATGACTTATAAATTAAATTATTTTATATTTCCAGAAGTATTATAATTTTAGTTTGAGTTATATTTTTATGTACTATTTTTTAGTTGGCATAACCTAGTTTTCTATATTAACGTAACAAATTTGTTATTTTAATTAGGAAGGTATGGTTTGTAATAATTTAGTGTATTGTTAATACTATAATTTCAATAATAAAAGTTTTATCATTTTTATATATCTTTTTAGGTATACTACTCTTATTATTGCTTTTCAATATATAGAAACTTATATTATTATTATAAATAAATTTAGCTATAATAAAATTATTAATAATTAGTATATTTTTTTTTAATGTAAAATATATGTTAATATCTCTTTCTATCAGCTTTCTAACAGAACAGAGATTTAATATTATTTAAAATATATAAAGTATGTTGTGTATTGTTAAAATTATAATATTAGTTTTTATTTTAATAGTGCTGTAATTTAATACTAATATAATTAAATTATCTTCAAATTGTATTTTTTTAAAAATATCGAATTCGATATAATTATTAGAAATAAATAAGAAAAGAAATTTATAAATCCAATTGCTTACACTTAAATCTATATACTATATGCTTTTAAAGATATTAGATTTAATATCTCTTGTAACATTGGCTTTATATATAGTTGTTATATTATAAAATTTAAGAACTATAGCATAAAAAGTAGTAGTCTTTTTTATTTTCCAATTTAAAAACTTTAAATACAGATATTTAACAAAATATTTTTCCTCAAAATAACCAAACTTCTTGCAAATACTACAAAAAAAATACATTTATTTTTTTTTATAATTTATTTATATATTACCAGTACTTATATCAGTACCTTGGTTTATATCAGTACAAATTTTTTTTCTTACTTCTCCAACTTCATTACTTTTATTACCTAAATTTATAATACGTTTAAATTTGTGTTTGTTATTTTTATATTAATATGCGACTGTAACTGTAAATTCTAGTTCATTTGAGATTTTAGTAGGTGATTTTTTTGCTAATTTCTTAGTAGAAGTAGTACCTTTTATTGAAATTTTATGGGTTTGATTTTTCGTACACTTACAAAATAAGTCTTTAAGTATAAAATCATGCATATAATTTATTGTTTATTTAGGGGTATTAAACTTAATACTATGTAATTAGAAATATATAAAAAAAATAATATCTATATTTTTAACAAACTTCAGTACACTTTTAGTTATATTAATAAGAGTAAATTAATTAAAAAAATTATTAATGGTTTTCTTTTTTTTTTTTTGTATTTGTGTAGATACTTCGAAATATGCTTGTATTATTATATATATATCATTATCAGTAACCTTGACAGCAATAATATTAAGGTATAAGAGTAAGAGATTAATAATAGAATTGTTATTGGGATAAAAATAAGTCTTAAAAGTATCCACTATATCTCTAGAAAAAAGGTTTGTAAGGATGGAACATATGTCTTTATGTATTGAGGTATGGATGTACAGGTAAGTCTACTGTTTAACAATATTATACTTTTTTAATTTTGATAGAGAGGTAGTTTCTGCAGTTTTTTTTAGTGCTTGTATTGTCTCTTACAAAACATCTAAGAATACCTCTGGGGGTATAGCAATTACTAAAACAAAATTAACAAACTATATTGGTGGAGAGTTACTAATAAATTTTGATAACTAATATTTGAACTTATACTGCGCTTCCAGAATTATAGTAAGTTGCTTGTACCAGGTCTGATAATTAGTGTCTGTTAACAGAAGTATGTTCTCCTTTGGGAAGGTAGTAATGGCTATATTGTATGTTTTGAGGTGTAGAGAAGTTGGATCTGGTTATAGTATGTAAAATTATATGTAGAAGCGGGGTAGGCTTATAGTTTAGAAATTATATAAAATTAGTGGTTACAATCTCAACAACAGAACACAAAACCAGTAATAAAGTGTATAAGCAATTAATAAATCTTTTTTTTATGGATAGGAAGTAATACTGATAACGTATAATAACTTATAACTCAGTACTTATAACTAAAACATATATAAATCTATATCTATATAATTGATGATTTAAAAATTGATATTATAATATATCATAGTTCTGCTTATTCTCTATTTATAGAGCGGTACATAGAGACCCGGCTGTACGCCTTGTACATAAACCGTTACAACAATGTATATATATATATGATGTATATGCCAGTGTATATAGTACAACATCAGCAAAAAATTGTGTTGACCTCCTGGACCTCCGAGGTCTATGAAGTCCCAGAGGTCTTTGGCTCTCTGGAGTTTTCCAGAGGTTAAGCAAATATATACCCTTAGTAATTATTACAAAACTCTTAATGTCTGAGAGCTTTTTCTTATTTAAAAATTTATAAATTTTGTAAATTATCAGAAACTCTTTAAACTTAATTAGAAATTCTAATTTTAATAAGATTATATTTGAAATTAATTTTTTTAAGAATATTATCTAAATTAGTTTTGAGATTTTATTTGATGTTAACAATTTTTGGTTGGATGTTTAGCAGCTAGGTAGGTATGGGTTGGAAAAATATTTTTGTAGGAAAAAATTTTTTAATAATATTAAAATCTATATATAAAGACTAATAGATAATGAAATATATTATCTAGAATAGACACCTTTAGTTTTCTTTTAGGTTTTTAATGTTTATTTAATAGTTTTGCTAGTGCTGCTACTTCTGTATTATTAATTGGCGTAATATTTTTGGGAATTGGTTTTTGGATTATGCTAAATTTTAGGTGTTTTATATGGGCCTTTATTTTATATCAATGAACACTAATAAGAATATTAATAAATTGGTAGTTAAAACTATCTAAAAAATAATCAAAAATATTTAAATTATTTAATAGTGTTTATTGTAGGATTTTAGAAATCTGATTTACTACATATATTGGCATTTTTTGTATTTATTTTTGGATTTTTAATATTAGATTGTTAATTTTTTAAGCTTACTTAAATATAAATTTTAATAAAAATAATGATAGATGTATTTAAATTATTAATTAAAATATTATATTTTATACTTAGGTTTTTAATAATATTCCAATATTGGTTTATTAGAATTTTATAAATAACTAGATAGAAAAAGAGAATTTATTATAATAATTTGTTAAAAAACTTCTAATATTATAAAAAGATAAAAATTTTATTATATTATCATCTTTTAAAAAATTTATATATTTTAGATTAATTAATTTTTTAACATGTTTATTTTAGGTTTTAATATTAAAATTTTTTAATTTATAAATGTTTATTATTAAATTCTTAATAGACTTTTGTAAATAGTAATGATAATTATTAATAAAATATCAAACCTAAATTATAAGGTTAAAAAACAAGAATATATACATTATTTAATTAATTTATTTATATAATTTATTATTAATATAATAGGTTTATATTTTAGAAGATATTTGGTGTACTATTAAATATTATTACTATTTAACCAAATTTTATTTAAAAATTATTATATAAATATATTATTTTTTATTTTATTGAAATTTAATAATTTATTTTTTATTAATATATTTTTAATACTCTGTTGTTGATTTCTTTATAATTTATAATTAATATTGGATTTTGGGTAGCTAATAACATCTAATAATAGAAATAAAATTTAACAAGTTTTATTTAGAGGAGAGTAAAAAGGACAAAAAATATTAAATTTAGCTAAACTATTATTAATATACAAATTATTTTTTTTTAAAAAAAAAAAAAAAGTTAAAGATATTAAATATTTGGTATAAAATATTAAAATTAAATTTAAAAATAAACAATTTATTTATTATTTAATTAATTTATTATTAATAATTGATTTATAATTAATATTAATAATTAATGGATTATAAATATATTTTAGGGAGTGTATAGTAAACTCTATAAAGTTTATAACTAAAAGACTTAATTATTTAAATTAGTTAATTAATAAAATAAAATTGATAATAAAATTATTTATCTATAAATACTCATTTTTGATGGTATTATAATCTAAAAAATTATTATTATTTGGATTTTTTAAATTAATAATATTTTGTTCACCTAAGAATGTGGTATTAGTAGTAATTAAATGTTTAGTAACCAAAATCAACTCCTAAATTATTTTTTTTATAGTTTGGATTATTTTAATAATTTAATTTTAAATTAATATTGATATTTATTAATTAATTTTCTTTTTATATTCTTTAATAAATACTATAGGTTTTCAGTTATTAAAAAAATTTTATTAATTTTTATTTTATTTAAACTTTTAAATTAAAATTATTTTAAAAATAGAAAAGTGTTAAATAAAAAAAAAAAAGATAATATCAAATTACTAAAATTTAAAAATAATGGTTTTAATAATTTATTTTAAAATAATTTATTATTAATTATTATTTTTACTTTGGAAAGAAAAAGGGGTAAATTAAAAATATATTATATAAAAAATATTAAAATAAAATAAAATAAAGTAATATATAAATATTAGTAATTTTATATTGAATTACTACTATCATAAAAAGTATTGTATATTTATAAATTAATGTAAATATTAATTAAAAAATTTTTTTTGTTTAATAAAAATAGATGAGTGTAAAATATTATCTCAAATATTAAAATAATTTATCAATTAAAAATATCAAAAATATTAAATAATATTTTAAATATGGTTATTATAAAATCATAAAAATCTATTTATCATCTACTATTTTTTAAATTAAAATTAGTAATTATAATAATATCAAACAACTTTTTGATATAAAAATTTTTAAATTATAAAATAAATTTAATATAAATTAGTAAGTATTTATTAAAAATTCTTTACTGTTTTTCTTTTTTATAAAAGATAAAATTATAATGTAGTAATTTATAATAAAATAAAAACGGTCTGATGTAATGAATTTGATGGATTGTAATAATATTAAAATTTTGAAAATCTTTAATAGATATTATTAATTAATTAAACAATTAATAAAAAAACATTTTTATAATTTTAATATTATTAAAATTCTAGGTATTTGGTATATACTTTTTATCAACTACTTTAATATAATATAATTTTAAAAATCTTTGAAATTTTAAATATAAATTTTTAAAATTATAAATATTTATAATTTTTTTAATTATTTATATTATTTTTTTTGGATATTGTTAAAAACTTTTTAAAATATATTTATTAGTTAATATCAAATTTATAATATTTTATATTTGTATTTTATTTTTGGATTTTAAAATTATATATAAATATTATTAATTAATTATTAAAAATATAGTAATTATTAATTTATTATTATTATCATTATTAAGAATATTATTAGAATCTATTATAAAACTATTAACCATAAAATCTAAAAATTATAATTTATTTTTTTTCAATTTGAGATGTTAATCTATTATTAGATACTAGCAAACTAGTTATAATTAATTAAAATGCTGGGATTATTTAAAAAATATTTTCAAATTTAGTTTTTATATTTTAAATATTATTTTTCTTTAATAATTTATAATAATCTGAATGTTATAATTAATATAATTTAAAATTTAATATTTTTTTTTAATTTGAAAGTAATATTAAAGCTCCAGAATATTTATTAACCATTTTTTAAAATATTTATATTAATAAATTATATTTTTATAGTAATTTAGTTAATATATTTTAATTATATTAAAATAATTTAAAACTTTTAATTTTAATTTATATTAATTATTAATTTTTTATTTTTTAAATTGTTAGATTTGATTTTTTTAACGCTTAAATATTTGTTCAGTTTATATACAATTTTTAATATTTAATAGAATTTATTATTATTCTATCATCTTCTTCTAATAAGATATAGGATTTCGAAATTGTAAAAAAATTAATTTGGTTTAGTAAAAATTTTGTTAATATTAATTTAGCTGTTAATCAATTATTTCATCAATATAGCTATAATATTACACAAGTAAATAGAAATTAATAAAATATTAAATACAAGTTAAAACCTGGTTAAACTTTTAATACTTAATAACTTCCAACGGACTCTGAAAAACCGCAACCAAATAATAAACAATAATTTTACTAATTATTCGAAATTCTTTACCTTGCTATTGTATAATTTGTGAGAACAGTTTTTTAAATTTAAAGAAATTAGGATATGCTGAAAATCCAATTTAAACTTAGTTAAAGTTATTTAATTATTTATAATATTAAATAAATTAATTAATCTAATTTAATATATTCTTTAAAATGCTAAGATAAAGTTCATATAAAAGATCTAGTTTTGGAAATATATTTGGTTAGATTTTGATAATTTAACAAAAACTTAAAAAAACTTGATCTGATTTTTTAGCATTAAATTCTTTAATCAATAACTTTTAATATTACTGAATTGAAGTGTTTAAAAGTTAAAATTTTATTTTATTATAAGAATGATAATCACAATTTGTTGTTTTTGGTGTGTATTTTTTAAGACTCTGAGTATTTATTTTGCAAATAGGATAAAATCTTGTATTAATATTAAATAAATTAGCATATTTTATATGATTTATAATTTAACTATATAATCAAAATATATATAAACAGGTAAAATTATTTTTGTATTTTAAATTAAAACCAGATTTTATAAGATTTTTAGCATCTAGCTTTGGCTTTTATTTATTTAGTAGTTGAAATATTTTGAATAAAATATTTTAAATATTAATATTAATTTTTGATTTTTGATTATTGTTAAGATCTTTTTTTTAAAATGGTATTAATATAAGTATAAGTAATATTTATATAAAGAATAATGGCTTATTTTGGATATTAACAGGCAAGTTTTTAATTATTAAATATATTAACTATAATTTTTTATTATTAGAAAAATTAATAAAATAAATAGCATCTAATGTATAGATAAAAGGAATTAACATTAAATTATTTGGTAATATCAATTAGAAGACTATCAGTGTTTATAATATAATGTGATATGATTTGATATAAAAAAAATATATAAAAGCTATTTAAAAAAAATATATACTTATATCTCCTACTATTAATCACTTATATACAATTCTGAATATAAATATTCGTTTTCTGAATTATATTTTTTAATAAGTGTGTATATTAGATTGCTAGTATATACTAACTATTTGAAAAGGTATTTAATATAGTTGATAAAATTATGATAAAAATATTTTTATAGTTCTAGATTTTCAATTTCCTAATTATAAATTAAAGTTTAAAAATTAATATTTAGATCTTTAATTATATCACTAATCTATTTCTAAAATGTATATATAAATTGGAAGGATATATCAAAAAACTCTATTAGTTTAGTATTAAAAAAGTTATTAATATTAATTTTTGATATTTTATTTTTTATCATCTATTTTACTAAACTATAATCTTTAAAATTGATAAATGGATAAAATGGATTTTTGATTAATTTTAAAATTAAATCTTTAAATCTGATTATTACTCTAATATTTAGATATATATCAGTATAAGTTACTAAGGGATATTTAGAGTTTAAAAAAAAAAAAAAAGAATTAGATACATTTTTTAATTGAAAAATTGAATTTATATAATTAAATACTTAAAGTTTAATAAATTATTCTTAATGGCTACTTGAAGTTTTTTGTAGTAAAATTGTTATTTATATTTATCATATTATCCAAGACTTTTGTAATTTTTTTAATAAAAATAATATGGAAATCTAAAAAATATTTTAAATATAATTTAAATATATATATATTACTATTAAATATTAATTAAAAAATGGAATTGCTAAAGGAGAGAAAATGTTAAATATCCAATATAAACTCTTTCCAAACTTGAAATATCTAAAAACAATTTTAGATCAAAAAAATATTTAATAAAAAAAAAAAGTAAGTTATTTAATAATAGATTCTATTTTAATTTAGTTTAGTTTGTAATATAGCATGGTAACCAGAATTTTTTAATTATATTTTTAAAAACTGGTGCCTATTCTTATATATCTTTAATAGAAATTGGATTTAGAATTTTTAATATATAAACTATATATAAATTTGTTCTAGAATATTTTGATATTAAAATAAATAACAATAAAAAAATTTTAAAGAATATTTTTAAGTTTGTTAGAATTTAACAAAAACTTCTATCAATTTTAAGCATCTATTTGGAAATAAATTTTAAAATAAACAATTTAATATTATATAATAAGATTATGATGTTATAAATTTTATTCTTTTTTTTCCATTAATATTATTATTATTATTACTATTATTACTACTATTATTTTTATTATTTTAATATTTAATATTTAGTATTCTTTAGTTTTAAAAAGATTTTGGAAGTTTTGTATTAATTGATAATTTATGTATTAAATAAATTATTAATTTTGAAATATATATTTTAATATTTGTATTCTAATATGATAATAAAATATGATAGTGGATTATTAAAGGCTACTTATCTCTAAAATTAAAAACCTGAAATAAATTAAATTTTTTATAAAATAATAAATCAAAATCTTGATAAAATATTAAATGATGAATTAGATTTTAATTTTTTTAGTTTAAATATTAATATTATTATTTTATAAATATTTAATTTTGGAAAATTTAAAAATATAAGTTTAAAATTATCTAAAAATAACAATAAATTTTTTATAGATATTTCCAGTTTTATAAAAAGTGTTTTTACAAATAATCTTGTATTATTAAATTATTATTTATTATCTGAATTTACTAAAAGAATTGTTATATTTAAAAATTTTAATTTATTTGATGATTCTAATCTAGGTTTTAAATTTATTAATTCTAAGTGTAGAAGTTTAAAGTTTAAGTATTAGAAAGATTTTGATAGTTTTATGGTAGATGCTGGAGTATTGGGAGGGGCTGGATTATTTAAACTATTAGGAGATAGAGATAGTAGAAAAAAACTTGGTATAAAAAAAAGAGCTACTAAAAGCAAAAAATCTACTATAGGTAAAAAGATAGGTGAATAATAGATTTTTAGCGTTTTATATTGGATTATAAAGAGATTTTAATTTATAGATATAAAATAATATTAATTATAAGGAAGAGAAAGAGAGCTGCTGGTAATAAAGTTAAAAATAGAGGTAAAAATAGAAATAAAAATAGAGATGGAGATGGAGATGAAGATAGTGATGGTAATAATAATAATAATAATGACGATGATAATGGTGATAAAGTTGTAGCACTAAAAAAAAAAAAAAATAGAGTTGATAAGTATTTTAAAATAATAAACAATAGGATGTTAGAAATTAGTTAATAGCTTTTAAATTAAAAAAATCGATTTTAATATAGTAATTATAAAAAATAATAAAATTATAGGAATTTTTAAAATTAATAACATAATTGAGGAATAATCTTTTTGGGAGTTAGAAAATAAAAATCAGTATTTTATAAGAAACTTTTAACATTTATTAATAGATTGTATTTAAGTAAAGAATATAATAAGATTGCTAATATAAAAATTATTACTAATTTTAATTTAGATAATCTCGATTATATTTATTTTAAATTGAAAAATAAAATAACTTTTAAGATCAATTTAAATAATAAATTTCTATAAAATACTGGAAATCTATTATAAAATATTAATTCATATATATAAATTAGGTAAAACTTAGAAGTCTTATTCTAAATAATAATTGGTAAACTATTATTAACTATTTAATCACTGCTTAAGCTAAAAAATTAATTTATTAAATTGCAGAACTAGTAGACTTTGTAAGTCTGATATTAGCTAACAATAGTAAAAAAAATGGAGGTGACAGGGGAGATAGTAAAGATGACAGAGATGGGGGTGCTGGATTTTCTAAAAAAGGTAAGAAAAAAGATGATGGACATAGTATAGTAGACTTTGTTAATTTTTTAGATTATGAATTTAATATTTTATATTATATTAATGGTTAATGGGAGTAAACTGGTTAAAAAAATTTTAATATTAAATAAAAAAAGGGATTTATTTCTAAAATTATGAAGTTGATTTATTTTGGTATCACTAAAAATGTAATACTTATAGACAACTAGATTAATATTAAAAATCCAAAACTAACTAATAATGATTTAATAAAATCAGTTTTTATTAATTTAAAAGAAATTATTTAGGATGTATTTAAAAAATGTAAAAAAAATATAAGAATTGCTTTAGAATATATTGTTTTAAATAGTTATATCTATTTTGATAATAGTTTTATAAGAGACTTTAGAAGTTTTTGTTTGGAGGTGAAGTAGAAAGAGGTGGAACTTGCAAAAGTTAGGAAGGAAGTGAATGAGAAGAAATTATAAAAAATAATTAATAATTGTAAATATTTTTTTATTTATAATTAAATACTGAGAGTTTATTAACTTACTTTTATAATTGCTTTTGGTAAATTAATTGTTGGTATTTTTATTTTTATTATTATTTTAAGTTTATTAAAAGTTCTAGGTGTAGTTTTAACTTTTATTTATATTAGAATTTAAATATTTTATCTAAATGATGTTGTGAGTTTTATTTTTGCTTAGAATAATATAAATTATTTATATAAAGATTTTGGAAGTCTGAAAATAAATGGTATTAATTTAGTGAAATCCTTTAATACTAAAATAAATCTATTAATTATAACTTTAACTAATTTAAATATTTTTATAATTATAAAAAATGGTAAAATAATTTTAGTTTGTTTGTGGCTAGTAAAGGATTATATTAAGCTAATAAATAACACTAGATATTTTTTATATAAAAGAATTATATTAATTAATAGTTTATAAATATGATTAAATAATATTTAGACTATAATTTAAAGTAGAATTATTATAATTTAATTATATTATATTTATATAATTTTTTATTGGATTTTTTAAAGCAATAATTTATTTTTAGTTAGTAAAAATATTTGGTTAAATTTAATAAAACTAATAGTATTAATAATAAAAAAAAATTAATCAAATTAGAATAGCTAATAAATATTTATAAAAAGATATAAAATAATAAAAAATTAAAATAAAAAGATTGAAAAAAAAATTAAAATATAAGGTAAAAAGTTAGTCAATATATTTTCTAAAAAAAAAATTTAAAAAAATAAAAAAATAAAAAAATAATAAAAAAATTATAAAAAAAAAAAAAAAAAAAAAATAATAAAAAAAAAAAAAAAAAAAAAAAAAAAAATAATTTTTTAAAAAAATAAAAAAAAAATTTTTTTTTTTTTTTTTAAATTAATCATATTTTTAAAATAAAATTGATCTGATAAATAATTTAAAAAAATAAATTTTTTTTAAAAAAAAAAAAGACAAGTATCTTATTAATTAATT
>JAJTUB010000086.1:0-12616 GCA_036971345.1 Dactylellina drechsleri
TAAAATATTTTGATTTTAACTATTTTAATTTCTTTTGTTTTTGTACTAATTGAGTGAATAATTTAGCTTGTTTTTTTTTTAACCTTTTTATTTTCTTTTTTTTTTTGTTTAATTGATGGTTTAACCGATTTATTATAAAAATATTAGTTATATTTATTTAAAAACTTGAATAAATATTTATAAGAATTAGTGATGTAATTTCTTTACTTATTTTGAGTATAAATAGAGTAATTCTGATAATTTGATATAATTATGTAAAAATGATTGTTTTTAGTGCAGTATTTATAAAAAAAAGAAGTGGGGATTTTAGATTTTTTAATATAATTAGTTAAAGTATTATGATGTTGATGGGTAGAATTCTGTTTTTAATAATGTTTTACTAATATTTATACTTGATTTTAGAAATATATTAATTATTTTTTTGTAAGAATGTTTTAAAATTTAAATTTTAAGTTATTATTTTAATTTAATTGTTATTTTTTTATGTATTATTTGTTTACATTATTCTTATTTTATATAGCTTATATAGATAGAAGTTTTATATAGAATATTAATTTGTATTAAAAATATATTTATATTAGATATTAATTTTATAAAATAGTTTTAATTATATAGAATTTAATTTCTATATAAACTTTTGCTTTTTATAGAAATAAAGTTTTTATAAAAATTATTTTTATATAAAAATTTATTTTTTAAAAGAAGGAGATAGTATTATAAATTTATAATCTTGATAGTATAATTATTTATATTTTGTTTTATATTATGTTGTTTTTAGCTTTACTTGTTATACTTTCTATATAATATTTATTTCTTATGTATTTATGTTTATTTATTCTATTTTTCGACTTTTGTTATATGATCTTTATGTATTATGTTATTTGTATATATTTATATATATGTGTATAAGTGATTTAGCACACTTGTATGTAGATGTGAGTAGATGATTAACTTGCATGTATATATGTATATACAAGTATATGATTACTTACATTTATATAAAACATTTTTATATATATAAAATTATTGTTAAGATTAATAAATAATTCTTACTTTTTATTAATTAATTCAAATATAATATAAATTTATAATTTATTATTATCTTATTATTATTATACTTTTTATTTAATAATTTTACTATTCCTAGTAATACACATACTTCCCTAAATCAAAACCTGAACAATAGGACTGAGAAACAGAAGCCAGAGTGAGCTTGCTGTGACCTCCCAGGGCCACAGGTATAACATTAAGTTTTTAAAAATAACTTCTTATTAATTTTTTTTGTTAAAATTTATGAAATTTGTAAAAAACTTCTTCTTGCTTATTCTTATATCTACAAATTTATCTAAAAAATTTGATAAAAATAGTATAATTAGTAAAAATTAAAATGATGTTAAGGATTTTATAATGTTGTTAATAAGGAATACTTTCATTATACTTCTTGCAATAAATATTATAAATATTAAAAATAGTTCTTTTAAAAAAAAAAAAATATATAACAAACTTTGTGTTTGTTGTTAGGGAAGTTTTTAGGTTAAAAATAGAAAATATCACTGAACTATCTAAAAAATTAATTAAATTTTATAGGGGATCTTTTAAATTTAATTAGCTCTAATAATTTAATATTACTACAAAAAATGCTTCATTAATTATTTTTATAATAAATAAGTTTGTTATTACTACTAAAGGTTAAATTATTATTACTGAAATCTTTATTAAAATCTTGTAATAATAGTTAACATTTTTTATTTTTGTCTTTAAAGACAAATCTAGAACATATCTTACTTTTATATAATAATTTTAGTTAGCTTGGTTTTAATAATTTAAAATTTTTATTTTTATTTATGAAAATATATTCTTTAGCTACTATATAAGTTCCAATATAAATATAAATAATTATTATAATTTATTCCAATATCTGTATTATAATTTCTAAATTTCTTGAATATTTGGAATTATTTATAAATATAATATTTGTAAATTCTTTTTTGGATTTTTTTGTTAGTGTAACTAGTTTTTTATTGACTTAAATACTAGTGTTAATGTATAATTTATCATTCTTCTAAAAAATATCGTTTTTTTTGTTTGGTAAATTTATAATTAATTTTAATTTTAATAAAAATGATACTTCTCTTAATTACCTTCTAAAATATTTGTTAATTTAGTTAATTTAATAGGTAATAAATTTGCTGGAATATGGGAATATATTATAAAAAGGTATGTAATCTTTTTTATTATTTATTATTTTATATTCTGATATAATAAAATTTTTAGGATTGAATTCTATCATCAACATACATATATTTCTCTGTTAGATTTGAGTAGGATTAGTTAAAGTATTATACTTCGATTAAGTCTGTTTGATCAAACATTGATCTCTCACTCTAAGATACTGGGTTCTTAGAACTTATGGAGTATATATAATAATGATATCAAAGAATAATATATAAGATGTATAACAACAATAAAAATTATAGTAAATTATAAGTTTATATTATATTTAAGTTAACTGATGAAGAGTAAGAACTATTCATCAGTTTTAATGATAATCTTATATATATAATGATGCTTCATATAATGAGATTAATTGCATGTTTGTATGTACTGATGTTTGCATATTTCACATTCTTGTTTGTTTGTGTGCTTACTTGCTCGCTCTGCTTGCTTGCTTGCAAGTTACGTGATATAGAAAGTTGTATGACAGAGTTTTGAATTGGGTAATAAAATCAAACATGCATATAGAATATAACAGCGCGGAACTGAGAACAATGTAGTGTAAAACAGGGTACAGGTAATCGTGCTGTCAAGACCATAGGTCTGTGACATTTTCATTAATATATTTTTGGAAGATATTTATTTCTTTTTAAATACAAGTATATACTATTATAAATTTAGGATTTTTTTTATTTTGGAGAAAAATATTATATATAAAATCATTAACTTCTGGTAATAATCAATTTTCTAGTAGTAAATCAAAAATTTTGCATTGTTTTTTTTTAATTTATTTGAGAATTTTCTGGGTTATATTTTTAACAATTTTTTTAATTTTAATCTATATAATTTTTATATTGTTTGGTTTATTTTTTATGCAATTAATAACTTTTTTAATAAATATATATTATATAAGTTGCACATATACTTTTTTTTTTTTTATTTTATAATTATTATTTAGATGAGATTATCGGCAGTTATAATAAATAAAATTAAAAAATTTATTTTTTTAATTAATGATAGGATTATATTCTTATAATTAATTAAAATTTAAAATTAAATCATATCATTATAAGTTAAGAACATTAATTATTTATTCCTTATAATATCTATTAATAAAAAAAGTTATTGTTGTTTTATATTAAATAATTTTTAAAACGCTTCCTCTAAAAACAATAATATTATAATAAATATCTTTAAATTGTAAGAAAAAATATCTTTAAATAATATATTTAATAGAAATATAAGTAATTTCTACACTACTATTGAAAAATATAATAACAAAAATTCTATTAATAATAACATCAATATTAAAATATTTTTTATTAATTAAATTTAGTTATTTATTAAGTCCTTTTTTAATAAAATTAAGATTAAATCTTTCAGATTATTTTAAATTCTAAAACTAAGTTAATTTAAAACTTCAATAAATAATAAAATTATTATATAATATTTACAAATATAAATTTACTAAAATCTTTTTATTATAAATTATTATAAATATCAAAAATAGGTTTTTTTTTTTAGCATAATCTTAGCTTAATATATTTCTTTAATAATATTAATCCATTTTTATATATAAATAATACAGGCAGAAAGCTTTCCTTCATAAACAATATAATAACTTCTACTTTATAAATAAATTATACAATACATTTTAAAAATAAGGGAATATAATTTGATAAGGATTATATTTCTTGGGGTTCCAAAACAAAATACTTCTTTTTTAAAATAGTAAGTTACAAAGTCTTATACCAATTCTGCTCCATATAGGTTTATCATAGCAAGATAAATAACTTACTAGTAAAGTTCATAATAACTTTTTTATAGTTTTTTAGTAAAATAATATTTTTTTATAAAGATTTTATCTAAGCAAATATCACAAAGGTTTCATAATTTATAAATATTATTAGTTTTATAAAGTTAATATTAATAAATTCTACAGCTTTAAACGCAGTTATCGATAAAAATTGGTTATAACAAATTAAATAAATCTTCATATCCAATTCCACCAAGATTATTTAGAATAATCATTTGATTTTGGTAATTTTTTCCTTCACAAGGATATTTATTTCCGAGTTTAGTATTAATTTTATTATAGGTTATTCTAAGTTCTCATATCATACCTTAATAGGATTTTTATAGGTGAATTTGGAGTTTTAAAAGTATTATTTTAAAAATAATTTTGGAATGTGTTTTTTTGGTTGGTTGTTTTAGAATTAGTACAGCATAAAATTGCTATAAATTTTTGTTTGAGTTTTGTCAATATTTTAGGTGTTTTCCTAAAACAGGGTGATTTTAAATTTAGTAATATTCATACACTGTAAAGTTGTAAGATATAAGTGTGGGTTCATAAATATTAAAATCTAAATCTTTGTTTAGGGTATATATTAAAATATCAAACATAATATTATTAGTGTTTTCATTATTTTATATAAATTTTTGTAATATTTGGAGTTCTTTTTCAGATACTACTAAATATACTACAAATTTGTTTTTTTAAAGTAAAATAATTATTTTGTGGGATAAAATTAATAATTCCTTTAGTATTAAAATATTTTAAGTAGTATGAATTTATTATACCAATTTTTTATATTATTCCTGTTATTTTTCTAAAGTTTTTGATTAAGTAAAGTGAACATATCTAGATTATTCTTTTTTTAACTATCTACAGTCTCTAGCATAATATCCTAATTTATCACAATTATAGCAGATAATTATATTAAATTTTAGAAAACTTCTATATTATCAATAATTAATAACATTAAAATCCATTAGAATAAATCCATATTTTTAATAAATATCATTTTAAAAATAACAATCTCTATTATTATAATAAGAATAATTTAATTTATGCTTTCCTTATTTTAATAAATTATCTAAACAATTTTTTTAATAATTTTTTTAAAATTAATTTAATTTCTACTAATTTTATTAGAAAATAAAATCATTTATTTATATAATAAAATTTTACATTTTTATATAAATTATCTCTAGAGTTCTAAATTTTTTTTTAATTATTTTAATATAAATTATTGGTTTAAATCCTTTTTTTACAAAGTTAAAAAATTGTATATTGTTATATTTTGTAAGTAGAACATAGTAATTAAGTTTTTAAAAATAATTTTATATTAAATAAATTTAGTAGAGAATAATAATTTTACATTATATTTTTTTTTTTTTATTTTTATATCCACATTTCTGTTAAAGAAAGGTGATAAAATAATTAATATTAATAAAAATTTTATAAATATTTAAATATATTTATTTAAATTCTTTATTTTTATATTTTTTTTTTTTGTAGTTACTTTGTTTTTTTAAATAAACTATAAAAGTATAAAGAAGTGGTTTTTTTAAATATATTTTTATAAAATAGATCTTATATTTATTAATAGAAAATAGATTTGTATTAAAAAAATAATAGATTAAGAATTAATTAAAAAATTAATTAAATTTTTTAAATTGTCCTTTAAATTTAATCAGGTCTCTTAATTTAAGTGTTTTATTAAAGTTATTAGTAAAATTAATTATTTTAATAATTTTTTTTAAAATTTTAATAAAATTTTCAATATTTTAACTAAAAAGATTTATTAATAATATTAGCAGCTATTCTATAATTATTATTTTAATTTATTATTTTATTTATCCTAAGATTTTTATTATTATATTTAAGTTTCTAATATGTTTTTCTATATATACTAATATTTTATATATTAATATTTCTTTTTTTAAATATTTTTCTAAATTTTTTTTAAATATTTCTTCTATAATTTATGTTTTTATGTTAAAAATATAAATATAATTTTAATTATTGATATATACTTCTCCTATAATAATATCAAATATTAATTTAAGAAATATAATTATTAATTTTTATTTACTATTAATTTTCTAATATTCTAATATCTATATAATAATATATATTTTTCTAAAATTTTATTATTTTTATACTTCACAAAAGTAGTTGTATTTTTTATTTTCATTTTTAATAAATTCTAAATCTAAAGTGTCTTTTAATTCTATATTTTTAATAAAATATTTTTAAATATTTTTAAATATAAAAAAATTTAATATACATATAGATCTTCTATCTAAACTAAGTTAGATTAATTAAAATATTACACCTATAATCTAAAAGTCACAACAAGTTTATTTTAGTTTTTATTTCTCAATTTTATTATTCAAATCTTAATTTAGGAAAGTATACTATTATTTAAAATAATAAAACTATTAAAAAAAAAATATAATAATAATAAAATAATAATAAACTATAAATCTATATTATATTTAAATTAATTAATAAAGAATAAGAATTATTTATCAATTTTAATAATAATTTTATATACATAATAATACTTTATACAAATATTAATAATCACATATTCATATAAATAATTATATAAGTTAACAAGCAGTACTCATTGCTCGTTTACTTATTACTAATATTATGCAAATTTACAAACAATTACATAATATATAGATATCATACATCAAATCCAGAACAGAACAGATAATTATAAATACATAAATAATAAATATTATCCTCTGAAAATATGGTAAAGCAGAACTGAGAATGATATAGCATAGAATAGGGTACAGGTGATTGTGCTGTCAAGACCACAAGTCTGTGACAAAATATAAATACTAAAAAAAACAATTATTTTAATATATTAAAAATATTAATTTAATTAAAAGTCATATTAAATTTAATTTTTATTTTAGTAAACTTAATTAAAACTATTAATATATGGCTGTATTGTTTAATAAATTATTAATAATAGTTATATAATTTTAAAAAAAATTAAATATTTTTAATTATTTTAAATAATAATTAGTCTTAAATAGCTTAAATTTTTTTTAAATTTATTTAAATTTTATTAATTATAACTATAATTTTAAAAAATTTATATTTAATAATTTTAAATTTTATTTTTTTAAATTGAATTTTAAGGTTATATTTATCAAGTGTTTTTAAAATAAGTATAACATATTTATAATATTTTTCTAAATTATAACTATAGATTAATATATTATTAAAGTAGATAATACATATTTTATTAATATAATTCTTAAAAATATGATTTATAAAGATTTGAAAAAATACAAAGGTATTAATTAATTCTATAGATATAACTATATATTTAAATAATCTATATCTATATTTAAAAATAGTTTTTTAAATATCTTTTAATACAACTTATAAATTATAATATCTAATTATAATATTTAATTTAATAATTTATTTAACTTCTTATAATCAATCTAAGGATTTAGAAATAAAAAGTAATTTAGTTTAATTTTTTATAATAATATTATTAAAACTTTAATAATTAATATATATTTATAATTTATTATTTTTTTTAAATATAAATAAAATAGGGTATCCTACTAATAATTAAAAAGGTCAAATGTATTTTTTATGTAAATTTTCTTTAAGATATTTTTATAATATTTTAAACTTTTTTTAAATATATGTATAGATAAATATAAATTTTGGTGTAATATTTTTTTAAAGGGATATCTTATAAATAAACTTATTAAATTAAAATAGAATATTTTTATTAAATAATTTCTCAAAAATCTTAATCTATTTAAAAATTTATTTAAGAATTTTAATAGTAATATTTTTAATAATTTTTTTAACAATTTTATAAATATCTTTAACCTTGATCCATATATATTTAAAAATATTAAACTTATTTTAAGATCAATAATAGATTTCTTTATTAGAAAGGTGTTCTATTAATTATAAATATACTTCTTTTTTTTGGATTTTAGATTTAAAGCGTCTTTGAATAATCTAATAGTTGTATTTAGTAAATCTGATAGTTTATAATTAGAAACTAATTTCTAAATCATGGTCCCATAACCAATTATATTTTAAAATAAGATTATTATTTTTAAAATCAAAAATATTAATTATTCTTTTCTCAAGATAATTATTAATAATAAAAATAATGGTAATTTTACTATATCTAATTATTTTAAAGGGACTTCCTCCAAAGACTATAATATTGTAGTATATTGATTTAAGAAATATAGGTACTAGTAGTATATATTTTTTGATATAATTTTTTAAAATATAAGTAGTTTTTATTTTATTATTAGTAAAAGCTTTAGTAAAATTTCTGTTAATTATATAAAGGATATTAAAATATTATTTAGTAATTTTGTTAAATATTTTATCAGATTTCTTTTAATAAAACTTAAATTAAGTTGTTTAAAATACATCAAAATCCAAAACTTTTTTAGTTTAAAAATTTATTAACTAGGTTTGTGATATTTAAAGTGATTTCTTCGTCTATTAATAATTTATAATCAATATATTAGTATTCAGGTAAACTAAGTAAAGATTGAGTAATAAAGTGATATAATTCTTTTTATTATTTTGAAAATATTACCAAGGCTTTGTAAGATAAATATACTTTTAATAAAATGTTTAAAATCTAATAAAATCTTTCTTTATTATATTCTTTAGCAATTATCTAGTTTTATAATTAATTTCCAGTGTAAATTATCTATTCTTATGCATAGTGTTTACATATAGCAAGATATCCAATATATATTATGTATCTAAATCTTTATTTACATATTATATATTTTATAATATTATTATATTATTTAAATTAAATAATTATTAGTTTTGGTTTTTCTGTAAAAGTTTCTTCTTTTTTAATAATGTTCTAATAATTATTAAAGTTTTTAGTAAATTCTATATTATATTTAATAATTATAATAAAATAAATAGTATATTAATAAAATTTATAAAAATTTTATCAAAATCATTCTATAAAATAAAATCCTTTCATAGGAATATTGTTTATATAAAAAATACAAATGTTTTTTAATTTATAAAATTTATAAGTTTTATATAAATGGTATCTCCAATATTTATATTCCATAGAGCATATTTTAAAGGTTTATATTTTTGAATTTTTGTATTTATAGAATCTATTGTTATTTTTTAATTCTAAATATTAATTATATTATTTTTTTAGATATTATTTAGTTAGTTTGTTTTTTTTAATAAAAATTTCTTTATATAATTTATTATTTAAAACATCTTATTAGCTTTTTTTTATTGTAAATAACGTACCTCACCGGGAAGCGGGACACACCAGGAAACAGGACACTTACTCTAAGCAAGAAAACCATACTAAAGAAATTTAAAAATTATATTAAAAATTTATTATTAAACTATTAATCGACTATTAATCTACCATCAACTTCTGTTACATCCATAACCACAATTATGTGTTATATACTATAAAAAATGTTGTAAATTATATTATAACCACCATACCTAATAATATATATAAAAAAATTGATCAGTTTATTAATATGGTATTAGTAAACCACATATTATATTTAGCACTATACATATATATACTACCTATTTTCAGTAACAATTTTAAAAACAATCATAAATAATATATAACTAAAACACATACTATATAATAAACTTAATCTTCTAAATTACATATTATTGGATTTATAATTTTACAATTTTTTTTGATAATTTTATCATTAATAGAAATTAATGGTCAATTAACACATTTAATAATAAATTTTTAATATAATTTTTAAATTTCTTTAATATAATTTTCTTGCTTAGAGTAAGTGTCCCGCTTCCTAGTGTGTCCCGCTTCCCAGTGAGGTACGTTAACTCAAAATTATTTTTTAAAATAGATTTTGGGTTAATAAAATTTAAGGTTCTTAGAAATAAATCAACTTTAAATTTCTCCTTAATATTAATATTTTTATTTTAAATTATGGGTTAAATCTTGAATATATCATAAATATTATCCTAAAAAAAGATTATTCCAAATCCAGTAATATTCTTTAATAATAAATAAATTAGATTATCTAGATAATATAATATATTTTTATTCTATATCTAATATTTTAAGAGTATCCTAGTTAAAAGATATAATTTTTATTTACTAATTTTCTTCCATTAATTCTTCAAATTGAATAATAATTTATAGTATTTTTTCTATTATTTTATTTTAAATTCATTAATTAGTTTAGATATTAATTATAGTTTTATAAATTCATTAAAAAATGTTTTCAAAGGGGTCTTTTTTAAAAATAATTTAATTAATGGTGACATTAAAGTTCTTATTAGATTCTTATTCTAATTCAAATTCTTGATATTTATCTTTATATTCCAATTTTCTATTTATTTATATAATTTTTTGTAGTTTATAATATAAATTTATTTAAATTACCAATCCTTCTAAAACTAACTTTATCTGCAATTTCTAATTATATATCCTTTTTTATTATATTTAAAATAAACAAATTTATTAAATTTTAAGATTTTATTATATTATAATTTATATTAATTCTAAATAATTTTTAACTCCATAAATACTAGTCTATAAATAATTTTAAAAGTCTATCCTTAACCATTTCATTACTATTAATTTTAAAATTTACTATTAAATTAAAGCTAACCTTAATTTAATTAATAATTATTTTAATTTTTTAATTTATAATAAAAGCAGTTATTCTAATAAAACTATTAATTCCCAAAATTAAATTATCCTAATATTCTAAATCATATCATATTAACTTTATTATTTTTATAGAGGGTGTTATTAAGTTTAATAATAAAAAATTATATTTCCTTATATATAAATTCTTTATTAATAATTTTTTATCATATAATTTTTTATCTCTATTAAAATTTAAGTCCTTCTTTAACATAATAAAATAATTATTTATTATTATAATTTATAAAGGAGATATATTAATCAAGTTTTTAGAAATAGCTTCTTACTAATTCTTTTTATCAAAATTTATAAAATTTGTGGAAAGCTTTTTCTTGCTTGTTTTTGTATTTATAAATTTGTTTAAGAAATTTAGTAAAAGCGGCATAATTAGTAAAAATTAAAGTAATATTAAAGATTTTATAGTATTATTAATAGGAAGTACTTTTATCATACTTCTCACAATATATATTATAAATATTAAAAATAATTCCTTTAAAAAAAAAAGATACATAACAAACTTTATATATATTCATTATTAAAAAAATCTTTAAGTTAAAAATAGAAAATATCGCTAAACTATCTAAGAAATTAATTAAATTTCACAAAAAATCCTCTAAATTTAATTAACTCTAGTAGTTTGATATTACTACAGAAAATGTTTTATCAATTGTTTCTATAATAAGTAAGTTTGTTATTACTACTAAAAATCAAATTATTATCATTAAAATCCTTATCAGAATTTTCTGATAAGGGTTAATATTTTTTACTTTTATTCTTAAAAATAAATTTAAAGTATATTTTACTTTTATATAATAATTTTAATTAATTTGATTTTAATAATCTAAAATTTTTATTTTTGTTTATAGGTAGAGTGCGATATGGGGTGGGTTGGGTTAGTTTCTAGATGGTTGAAATCATTTATGGGTTGGTTTTTAGATAATAGAAATTATTTATGGGTTGGTTTTTAGATGGTTAAAACTGCTTATGGGTTGGTTTTTAGATGGTTGAAACTATTTATGGGTTGGTTTTTTTTTAAAAAAAAAAATTAAGTATGGGTTTAAAAACTGTGATAATAATGAAAAACTGTATTGCTAAGAAACTGTTTTAAATTAAATCACGTGACTACCAAAATTTTTATTATATAATTAAAATTAAAATTTAATAAAAAAAATTAAAAAAATTAAATCAAATTTTTATTAATTTTTTATTAATTTAATTTTAATTTTTTTAATTTCATTTTTTCGATTTTTTTATGAAAACAATTTAAAATTAGGTGTGGGAGATCTTGAAACACGCTAAAACAACTAGTGCTTTTTTAGCGAGTTTTTAAATTAAATTTAATTAAATAAAATTAAGCGCTAAACCGTTTACAAACGAAAAATACGAATTGATTGATTTTTTTTTGAAAATTCAAGAGTTTGAGAAAAGTTTTTGGATTTTAAAAAGTTTTTTTGAAAATGTTTTGTTGAAAACATAGCTGAACACATTTCCATATATACGACGTATATGTATATATGATGTACACGTATATAGTACGACGTATACGTATATATGACGAATATGTATATAGTATGATGTATACGCATATACAACGTATATGTATATAGTACGACGTATATGCATATACGATGTATATGTATATAGTACGACGTATACGCATATACAACGTATACGTATATAGTATAACGTATACGCATATATGACGTATATGTATATAGTACGACGTATACGCATATATGATGTATGTGTATATACAACGTATACGATGTATGCGTATATAGTACGACGTATACGTATACGCCGTATATATGGAGGTGTGTTCGGCTATGTTTTCGACAAAACGTTTTCAAAAAAACTTTTCAAAATCCAAAAACCTTTCCCAAACTCTTGAATTTTCAAAAACAAAT
>JAJTUB010000086.1:12711-25866 GCA_036971345.1 Dactylellina drechsleri
TTTTTTTAATTTTTTTTTATTAAATTTTAATTTTAATTATATAATAAAATTTTTGGTGATCACGTGATTTGATTACATAATCTGATAATTCTTATCAATAAGCGGGGAACCGTCGGTTTTTGGACAATTTTTAATTTTTAGAAAAACCACCCAACAATTCTCCACAACCCATATCAAACCACCCAGCAGTTCCCCACAACTCATATCAAACCACCCAACAGTTCCCCACAACCCATATCAAACCACCCAACAGTTCCCCATAACCCCTCTCAAACCGACCCAACCCACTGGTTTCTGGGTTAAAACCAACCCATATCGCACTCTATTTATAGGAATGTATTCTTTAATTATTGTGTAAATTCTAGTATAAGTATAAATAATTATTATAATCTGTTTTAGTATCTATGTTATAATTTCTAAATTTCTTAAGTATTTGGAATTATCTGTGAATGTGATATTTGTAGGTTTGTTTTTGGATTTTTCTGTTAATATAGTTAGCTTTTTGTTGATTTGGGTACCAGTATTAACATATAATTTATTGTTTTTCTAAAAAATGTTGTTTTTTCCGTTTGGTAAGCTTATAGTTAATTCTAATTTAGGTAAAGGTAATACTTCTCTTAATTATTTTTTAGAGTATTTGTTAGTTTGATTAATCTGATGAATAATAAATCAGCTGGGATATAAGAATACATTATAAAGAGGTGCGCAGTTTCCTTTATTATTTATTGTTTTGTATTCTGATATAATAAAATTTTTAAGATTAAATTCTGTTGTTAATATATATATGCTTTTTTTTTAAATTTAAGTAAGATTAGTTAAAGTATTACATTTTGGTTAAGTTCATTTGACCAAATACTGATCTCTTATTCTAAGATACTTGGGTTTTTAGATTTGGGAGTATGTATATTACTAAATATCAAAGAATGATATATGAGATATGTAATAACAATAAAGATTATAATAAATTATAAGTTTATATTATATTTAAATTAATTGATGAAGAGTAAGAACTTTTTATCAGTTTTAATAATAATCTTATATATATAATAATATTTTATATAAATATTAATGCTCGCATGATTGTATGTTAATACTTATATACTTACATTATTTGTATGTTTGTATTTTAATACTTGTATGTTTGTATATGTGTGTATACATGTAAGTCATGTGGTATATGAGTTATATGATAGAAATTTGCAAATAGAATAGGTAAGTATAGATATATGGGAAGTGGGTGTCTTATAGGAAGTAAAACAAGCAGAGTAGAGAATGATGTAGCATAGAACAGAGTACAGGTAATTGTACTGTCCAGACCGTAGGTCTGTGACAATATATATATTTAAGAATATATATTAGAATAAAATAAAATAAAATAAAATAAAGTTTTCTACCAAACACCTAAAGTTTTTTTTTATCTTTTTAATAATAAATCTAATTCTTATTTTTTACTATTATTTACTAGTATAAAATTTTAAAGAATTCTAATTCTAAATAATTTATTTAGTATAGTATTAATATAGATTTATATTAGATTTTAGTAGTATAATACCAGTTTTTTTTAAGCCTAACTGATTATAAATTATTAAAAATTATTATATTTTTGATTAATTATAATATTATTTAAACTGGCAGATGCTAGAAATCTTATATTGATTGTTGATAGTTTAAGAGTTGATTTTTTGATTGTAAACACTATTTTCCTATAATTTTAATATAATTTAAATATATATAGTAGTTTATATTAAAATTTTAAAATTTAATTTTTTTATTAAATTTAATTTTTTTATTTCTCTTCTTTTTTATAAATTTTAATATTAATATATTAAAACTTTTAAAATTATTAGATATATAAAAAAAATTTATAAATATTTATTAGTAGATTATATATATTTATTAATAAAAAAACTAATTATAATTTCTTTTTTTATAAGATATCCTAACAATTTGCTATTTAATAATATTTTAATTTTATTTGATTAAATATTAATATTAAGATAGTTTAGATCATATATGTTTAATATAATATTTTTAGTAATATTTACTAAATATAAATAAAAAATTTTAATATAATAATATATTTAACTAATATTAATTTATAATTATAATATTTAAGTTATAAAAAAAAAAAAATTTATGAATAGTTTTAATAAAAATTAAACTTAGTTTACTATTTATTACTAAATTTTGAGTATATACTTTTATTTAAAAACCATCCAGTTAGATTTTATTACAAAACCACTAAAAAAAAAAACTAGATTTTTATTTTTCAAAAAGTACATTTTTATATTTAAATAATAAATTTTTATTAAATCTCTTTTTAATTAAAAAAACTCTTATAAGACTAGCTAAAAATATTAAAAAACTAATAAACTTTAATCAAAATTTTATTAACTTTCTTTTTATAACATTTTTACAATTAAAATTAATAGCTAATTTAGTATACTA
This sequence comes from Dactylellina drechsleri, assembly GCA_036971345.1. NCBI lineage: Eukaryota > Fungi > Ascomycota > Orbiliomycetes > Orbiliales > Orbiliaceae > Dactylellina > Dactylellina drechsleri. The sequence goes on from JAJTUB010000086.1 coordinate 15,160, forward strand.
ATATTTTCTTAAAATAATAATTAATATTAGTAATCTAATAGAAACTACCTTTTAAATCATAGATTCTAAATACTATAATTCAAAATCAGATATATCATCTTAATATTGGTTATTATTTTTATATTGTTTGTTCTTTAGTTTCATTATATCAGACAGAACACATCTGTAGAAGGATTAAGATAGTCTAAAAAAACACAATATAAAAAAAAAAATAAAAAACAATAAAAAATTAAAAAAGGACTCATATTAATTTAACATTATAAAAAATCTATATCAAACTCTGAGAAGTAGATATCCATAACCAATTATTTTAAAGTTTTAATAAAATATACTAAGATTAATATCAGCCTCCCATCATCATATAATAATTTTCCCACATCCCTGTTAGTCTTCCGTACTCCCATACAATGACCTCTGGGAGGTTCAGATTTTTTACTGATGTATATTTATATAAATATAATAAAATATAATAAAATTTTATTATTTTATAAGTGATATGTTAATAGATTTACTATATTAGATAATTAAGTTAAATATATATTTATAATTGTAAATAAAACTATTTATTTTAAATAAATATATTCAATCTTTATGAAATGTAGTGAATATTAAATATAATTTATTTAATTTATAATTTTGATAGTATATTATTATGGTTAAGATTTTAAAATAATGGGAGTATAACTTGATAATACTAAAGAATTTTTATAAAAAGAAATTCTGAAATTTTGCTAAAACTATAATATTAAGATTGAATTATTGGCTGCATACATATATGAACAAAATGGTACTGTTGAGAGAGTAATACATACTTTATATAAATTTATAGTTATAATATTTATTAAATCTGATTTATTAAAACTATTTTAAATTAAAGTAATCTTAATAGCCTACTTCATTAGTAATTGATTTATATTATTTAAAAAGAAAGGTAAAAAGAGTCCTAAAACTTTAGATATACAACTTAATAGTAATTTAGTTGATTATACATATTTCTACTTATTTAATTATTTATATATATTATAATTTTTAAAGAGAACTAGATTAAGACTTTTAATTAATATTAAATATAGAAAAATATTTTTGTAGATTATATATATACTATAAAACAATATAAAATATGGAATATAATAAAGAAGCAAATTATTATAACTAGAGATATAATCTTTATAAATAATATCATACTTATAAAAAAAGATTTTAATTTAAACTTTCCAGAAACTAAACACTAAAAAAAACCAAATATTAATACTACTTTATTATTACTTATACTCCTAAATTCACATAATGAAAAAATTTAGTAATAGCTTAACATTAGGGAATTATATGATAAAAAATAATATTATATTAATATTATTTTATTGGTAGGGGAATTAATTTAAATTTCTAAATTTATAGTTATTATTAATCTACTACCTTTTTAACAGTAAAAGATATAATTATAATTATAAAAATTTACAATTACAATCAAATAAACACCAGATTCCAATCTTTTTACATTAAAACTTATTAAAGAACTTATTATACTAAAACATAGTAATAGACTAAAGAATATAGAAACTGCACATACATTTTATGCTGCAGTAGCCGTTAACTCTAAAAATAAATACTTATGATATTTACAAGAAATAGAAATTATTACTTTTATAATTGTAAAAAATGTATCTATAAACTTAGACTTATTTTAATTTTATAATAAAATAATAGTTAGTAACAAGAAAAACAACTAATTAATTGTAATTTAAAAAAAAATATTATTACTTACTAATAATAAGACATAAAATATACTTTTAGAAATATTAAAAAATATTAAACTTCTAAATATATACTAGATCTTCATTAGGAAGTACATAAATATAAAAATATTATATAAAACTAAATTAGTAATAAAAAACTATAAGTAATACTATAAAATTTATTATACTAAAACATATATACTAATAATTAATTTATATATAATATATATATTACTAGTATTTACTATAGTTCTAAATTTAAAAATTTATCAATTAAATATTAAAACTACATTTTTAAACACATACCTACCTCTTAAAGAGAGAGTCCTTATTACAATACCCAATAACTACACTCTGCCTAATAGTATAATTATACTATTATTATTAAAATTATTATATAATCTTAAGTAAGTATTTTATTTATAAAATAAAAACTTAAATTGTATTTTTATAAGTTTAAAATTCTTATTTAAAATAATTAAAAATCAAACCAATAAGTATTTATATTTTTATAAAAATATAATCATTATCACATATATTAATAACTTCTTAATCTTTTCCAATAGTACTTCAATGATATGTAGAGTTAAAAAAGTACTTATAAATAAATATATTATTTGTAATGATGCGCGCAATAGCTGGGCTTGTGCTATTGTGTATCGCACCATTAACCTTGTTTCGGATCGAATCGGTAAGCCTCGGGCTTACCCGAGTTCTCCCGAATATATATGAAATGGAGTCAAACAACTGGCACGCAGTTGTTTGGACGGCTTTTTGGCCTAGTTGCTTGCACTCCATCACGCAACGTTACATTATTAAAAATATAAATAAAGCATATTAATTTTTAGAATTATAGATTAGATACAACTATATTTACAAGTCATTATAAATAAATTAGAAAAGATACTACAAAAATATATTAAATTAATTTAACTTATTAGATAGTAAATTTAGACAAATCCCTATAAATCTAAATATATAATTTTTAAAAAATAATTTTTAATCTATATTAACTAAAAAAAAGTACAAAATTTATTATACTATAATTGGAATATTGAATTATACAGTACACAAAAGTTGATCTAATATAACTTATACTATTTTAAGATTAGGATAATATTTTTATATATCTATAAAAAAATATTAAAAAGTTATTATTTAGATTTATTAATATCTTATTAATACTTGCCAATAATTTTTATATTATAATTATAATAGAATTGATTTAAAAGATTTTTTCCTAATATTAAAAAAATATAATAATGTTGATTACATTAAAACTTATAATTATAAAAATATAGTATATAAATTTATTTTTAAATATTTATATATATTAATAAGTAGTGTTATTTTATAGGAAAATAAATTTTAAATTATAATTATAAAATTAATTATTAAAGCAAAAATAATTATATTTAATATAACTAGTACTAAAAAGAAATAATTATATAAAATATTATTAAAAATATTATTATTAACGTACCTCACCGGGAAGCGGGACACACCAGGAAGCGGGACACTTACTCTAAACAAGAAAACCATATTAAAGAAATCCAAAAACCATATTAAAAATCTATTATCAAACTATTAATTGACTATTAACCTACCATTAACTTCTGTTATGTCTATAATTATAACCATGTATTATATACTGTAAAAAATGTTGTAAATTATATTATAACTATTATACCTAATGATATATATAAAAAAACTGATCAGTTTACCAGTGCGGTGTTAATAAATTATGTATTGTGTTTAGTGCTATACATGTATATATTGTTTATTTTTAGTAGCAATTTTAAAAACAATTATAAATAGTACATAACTGAAATGTGTATTATATAATAAACTTGATTTTCTAAATTATATATTATTAGATTTATAATTTTATGATTTTTTTTGATGGTTTTATTGTTGATGGAAGTTGATGGTCGATTAATGCGTTTAGTAATGGATTTTTGATGTAGTTTTTGGATTTTTTTGGTGTGGTTTTCTCGCTTAGAGTAAGTGTCCCGCTTCCTGGAGTGTCCCGCTTCCCGGTGAGGTATGTTAATATAACTAGATATAATATTATTTTTACTTTTTATAATATTATATATAAATAATATTATTGCTATAATAATAAACAAAACTAGTGGTAATTAATAAAAAATTAAATATTATAAAATACAATACTTTTGGATATATAAAAAAATTAAATCTAATATTTTTAAATTAAAATATTATAATATAAATAAATTACTTATAAATATTATAACTAAGTTATTATTATCTAAAACTTATAGTTTTTATATTATATATATAAATCTATTTAAATAGAATAATAAATAAATTTTATTAAAGAATAATAAGTATAATTCTATTAATAATATAAATAAAATCATAAAAAATTAAATAAATAAATAAAAAACTAATACTATTAAAAGTATATTAGAATAAAAATATAAAACTAATTATTACATTATCTTTTACTATAATATAATTTTATATTTTATAAATTTAATTATTAACTAATGTGTTTTATAGTTGTTAATAAATTAATTACTATACTTATACATCAATATAAATTTGTAAATAGGTTAATTTTATTATAATATTTTATAAAATAAATAAAGAAACTATATTGCTAGATAAATCTCTTACCATATTAATTATAACAACCACTTATATTTATATAATATCTATATCTCCAGCTCCACCAATTCTATCACTTTTACTAACTATAACTAAAGTTGTATTACCTATATTTAACTATACTATTATATACTTAATATTAAATTATAGTAGGAAGTAAAGTATGTTATTTATTAAATTACCAGCATTATTATTAAGAAACTATTACACTCTTACCACTATACAATTATTAAATACTAAAAATAAACCTCCTAAAACTGCAGATATATTTATAATTTAATTATAAATCTAAGAAACTATGATTATATAATACCAAATAGTAATACTAAGTATAATTACCAACTAAAGTAAATTATAAATAATAAATAACACCCTACTTTAATGTTAAATTATTAATTTACTTAATTACCACATCAGCAAAAAATCTGAACCTCCCAGAGGTCATTGTATGGGAGCACGGGAGGCTGACAGGGATATAAAGAGGTCATTGTATGACAATAAGAGGCTGATATTAATCTTAATATACCCTATTAAAACTTTAAAGTAATTAATTATGGATATTTGTTTCTTAAAATCTGATATAGATTTCTTATAATATTAAATTAATATAAACCCTTTTTCAACTTTTTATTGTTTTTTATTTTTTTTTTTTATATTATACTCTTCTAGATTATTTTAATTTTTCTACAAACGCGCTTTATCTAATATAATAAAACTAAAGGATAAATAATATAAAAATAATAATCAATATCAAGATAATATATCTAATTTTAAGTTATAATATTTAGAATCTACAATTTAGAAGATAGTTTTTATCAGATTACCAATATTAGCTATTATCTTAAGAAAATATTAATACATTAAATCAATTATTAATCTTAATTATAAAAATATTATAAAAAAAAGATTAATAAAGTTTTAATTAAAGCTTATTAATTTTCTAGTATTCTCAACTAGTCTTACGAAAGTTCTTTTAATTAAAAAAAAATTTAATAAAAACTTATTATTTAAATATAAAAATATAATTTTTAAAAAATAAAAATTTAGCTTCTTTTTTTAGTAATTCTATAATAAAATCTAACTAAACAGTTCCTAAATAAAAATATATATTTAAAATTTAATAATAGATAGTAGGTTAAATTTAATTTTTATTAAAGCTATTTATAAATTTTTTTTTTTTTATAATTTAGATATTATAATTATAAGTTAACACTAGTCAAATATACTATTATATTAAAAATTTTTATTTATATTTAGTAAGTATTATTAAAAATACTATACTAAACATCTATAATTTAAATTATTTCAATATTAGCATTTAATTAAATAAAATTAAAATATTATTAAATAATAAATTATTAAGATATTTTATAAAAAAAAGAATTATAATTAATCTTTTTATTAACAAACATATACAATTTATTAACAAATATTTATAAGCTTTTTTTATATATTTAGCAATTTTGAAAATTTTAATACATTAATACTAGAATTTATAGAAAAAAAGAGAAATAAAAGAACTAAATCTAATAAAAAAATTAAATTCTAAAATTTTAGCATAGACTACCACATATATTTAAATTATATTAAAATCATAAAAGGATAATGTTTATAATTAGGAAACTAATTTTTAAATTATTAATAATCAATATAAAACTTCTAGTATCTATTAATTTAGATAATATTATAATTAATCAAAAATATAACAATCTTTAATAATTTATATATTAATATAATCAGTTAAATTTAGGAAAAACTAATATTATATTATTAAAGTCTAATATAAATTTATATTAATATTATATTAAATAAACTGTTTAGAATCAGAATTCCTTAAAATTTTATATTAATAAATAATAACAAAAAGCAAAAATTAAATTTATTATTAAAAAAATAAAAAAAAATTTTAAACATTTGATAAAGGATTTTATTTTATTTTATTTTATTTTATTTTGATATATATTCTTAAATATATATATAGTTTTAATAAATAAATTTGTTTTAAATAAAATCAAACGCTAGAAAATAACCAAAAGATTATAAAAAAATTATATAAAATAATAAAAGGGTCATACTAAATAACAGAAAGTATATAACCTCCCATAGCCTCTGGTTACTAGCGGGATGGCACCAGGGCACAAAAGGCATCCCAACCATCTGAGCCATCAGATAGCAGGGATGGCAACACATTTTTTTGCTGATGCATTTCTAAAAATTTATAATCCAAAAAATATAACTTATACTATATATAAACCCTATTAACTAAAATATAATAAACACACTTATTACTATATAAATTAAAAAATATAATATACTCCTTATAATTATTATAACAATATTAGTATTATGATACACATATATATACTTGTAGATTAGTGATGATAGTATTAAACCAGTTCAAATTTATAATAACAGTACTAATAACAGCTATTATAACATTATAAAATTATAAAAATATAAATTAAATGTATATACAACTTAAAAAGTAAACTAAAATATTAATATTAAAAAAAATGGAGATATTAATAAATCTAAAATAATAGAAATTTAGTTAAGTATTTTAACTTATATTTATATCTTTAAAATTATAAAACCAATTATATGCTAATTATAAAACCTCACATTCTAAATTAAGGAAGTAGTATAAAATTCTAAAAATTATTATTTTATAATAGAATAATACATACTACAAATTCATAACTACTATAATAATATTAAAATTAATATAACAAGTATTATAATTTTATAAATATAAAATTACTATATATATAACTATAACTAAATTTATAACTGTAAATATAATTATTTTTTAATTATGATATTGGATCTTTAAATATTAAACACTAATATATATTTTATTTATACCTATAATTACACAAAACTATTGGTATTATATAAGATAAAATTAATATTTAATATTATATAATTATAATGGTTAAAAGCGTGCTATTGGATCTGTAGCGAATATTTAACTAATATAACTATTATTGGGATATAATGTCAGACCTCAAGCGGGGGGATGTGAGAGGTAACGTACGGTGAGGAACAAACTTAGATTAATAGACAAAAAGTTGATCTTTATTATCTATAAAAACATCTATATATACATAAGCTCGGAGCAAAAAGTTGCAAGCAATATCAAACAATACCCTGATCATAAAACATATAAACAGATCATAAAATCCGAAAATCCCATATCCATATCATTATTATAGCTATACGCCACAGCCCACACCACACCTAACATAAGCAAAACCTAACATCCTCCTTCTTTATACTAAATCATATATTATAAAAAAAATGGATATTTAATTAAATTAATAATTAAAAATTGTCGCTTTATTTTGCAGATATGTACTTTCTCACTATTTCTCTGCTATAACAGGTATAATAATCAAAAAAGCTATTTTCTATACATTATTACAAATAATTTCAAATTTAGATAATAATATTATAATCTTAATAACTAATATTAAATTTAGAATATCAACACTAAAAATTTAATATTATAAAAAAATAATCAAAATGTAAATATAAACATTTTTTTTACATACTTTAGATTACTGTAGCGTGCGACATGGGGCGGGTTGGGTTGGTTTCTAGATGGTCGAAACCACCCACGGGTCGGTTTTTAGACAATAGAAACCACCCACGGGTTGGTTTTTAGACGGTCAAAACCACCCANAAAAAGCATGGATTTGATTAGGAGTTATATTAAATTTAATTCCTATTTTAGTAAATTTTATCAAGGCTACTAATATATAATTGTATTATTTAATAAATTATTAATAATAATTATATAATTTTAAAAAAAATTAAATATTTTTAACTATTTTGGATGTTAGCTAGTTTTAAATAACTTAAACTTTTTTTAAATTTATTTAAATTTTATTAGTTATGATTATGGTTTCAAAAAATTTATATTTAGTAATTTCAAATTCTATTTTTTTAAGTTAAACCTTCATCAGCAAAAAATCTGAACCCCCCAGAGGTCATTGTGTGGAGCACAGGAGGCTGATAGGGATATAAAGAGGTTGTTGTATGATAACAGAAGGTCAATATTAATCTTAACACACCTTATCAAAATTTTAAAATAATTAATTATAAATATTTACCTTTTAAAGTCCAATACAGCCTTTTTATAATATTAAATTAATATGAGCTTTTTTTTAACTTTTTATTATTTTTTATTTCTTTTCTTACATTATATTCTTTTAGAATATTTTAGTCCTTTTATAGATATATTTTATCTAATATAATAAAACTAAAAAATAATAAATATAAAAATGATAACTAATACTAAGATAATATATTTAATCTTAAACCACTACATTTAGAATTTATAATACAAACAGTAATTTTTATTAAATTACCAATATTAACTAACAATTTAAGAAAATATTAATATATTAAATTAGCTACTAATCTTAATTATAAAAAAATTATAAAAAAAAGGTTAATAAAATTTTAATTAAAACTTATAAATTCTTTAATATTTTTAGCTAATTTTATAAAAATTCCTTTATTTAAAAAAAAATCCAATAAAGACTTATTATCTGAATACAAAAATCTAATCTTTAAAAAATAAAAATCCAACTTTTTTCTTTAATAGTTCCGCAATAAAATCTAGCTGGATATCCCTTAAATAAAAATGTATACTTAGAATCTAATAAAAAATACCAAATTAAATTTAATATTTATCAAAGTTATTTGTAAATTCTTTTTTTTTATAATCTAGATGTTATAATTATAAGTTAATACCAATCAAATATGTTATTATATCAAAAACTTTTGTTTATATTTAATAAGTGCTATTAGGAATACTATGTTAAACACATACAATTTAAATTATTTTAATACTAACGTTCGATTAGATAAAATTAAAATTTTATTAAATACCAAGTTATTAAGATATTTTATGAAAAAAGGAATTATAGTTAATCTTCTTATTAATAAATATTTATAATTTATTAACAAATACTTGCAAACTCTCTTTATATATCCAGCAATTTCAAAAGTTCTAATCCATTAGTATTGGAATTTGTAAAGAGAAAGAAAAATCAAAAAACTAAATTTTATAAAAAAATTAAATTCTAAGATTTTAGCATGGACTATTACATATATTTAAATTGTGTTAAAATTATAAAAAAAAGGTGTTTATAATTAGGAGATTAGTTTTAAGATTATAAATAGCTATAATAAAACTTTTAATGTCTGTTATAATATTTTTATAACTGATTAAAATTTAGCAATTTTCAATAACTTGTATGTTAATATAATCAGTCAAGTTTAAAAGAAACTGGTATTATACTATTAAAGTTTTATATAATCTTATATTAATATATTATTAAATAAACTACTTAGAATTCGAGCTCCTCAGAATTTTATACTAGTAGGTAATAACAAAAAAAAGGAATTAAATTTATTATTAAAAAAATGAAAAAAAACTAAAAATATTTGGTAAAGGTTTTTATTTATTTTCTTTTATTCCAACATATAACTTTAGATATATAGATAATTATAATAAATTTTTTTTTTTTAAAATTTAATTGGATGCTAAAAAACGACCGCAGGATTGTAGAAAGGTATAGTCAGACACCAGAAGTTGTATACAGGATTAGATATTGTTAATCTCTTGTAACCTTTTATGGCTAGCGGGATAGCTCCAGGACACAAAAGATCGCTGAGCCATCCGAGCCATCAGATGGCTCGGATGTCAACAAATTTTTTTGCTGATGTTTTTAGCGAGTTTTTAAATTAAATTTAATTAAATAAAATTAAGCGCTAAACCGTTTACAAACGAAAAATACGAATTGATTGATTTTTTTTGAAAATTCAGGAGTTTTCGAAAAGTTTTTGGATTTTGAAAAGTTTTTTTGAAAACGTTTTGTCGAAAACATAGCCGAACACACCTCCATATATACGACGTATACGTATATACGACGTACACGTATATAGTACGACGTATACGTATATAGTACGACGTACACGTATATAGTACGACGTATACGTATATAGTACGACGTACACGTATATAGTACGACGTATACGTATATAGTACGACGTATACGCATATACGACGTATACGCATATACGACGTATACGTATATAGTACGACGTATACGCATATACGACGTATACGTATATAGTACGACGTATACGCATATACGACGTATGCGTATATACAACGTATACGACGTATGCGTATATAGTACGACGTATACGTATACGTCGTATATATGGAGGTGTGTTCGGCTATGTTTTCGACAAAACGTTTTCAAAAAAACTTTTCAAAATCCAAAAACTTTTCGAAAACTCCTGAATTTTCAAAAAAAAT
>JAJTUB010000086.1:25938-55208 GCA_036971345.1 Dactylellina drechsleri
AAAATTAATAAAAATTTGATTTAATTTTTTTAATTTTTTTTATTAAATTTTAATTTTAATTATATAATAAAAATTTTGGTGATCACGTGATTTGATTACATAATCTGATAATTCTTATCGATAAGCGGGGAACCGTCGGTTTTTGGACGGTTTTTGATTTTTAGAAAAACCACCCAGCGGTTCTCCACAACCTATATCAAATTACCCAGTGGTTTCCCATGATTTATATCAAACTATTTAGTGGTTTTTCACGACCTATATCAAACTACTTAGCAGTTCCCCATGACCCCTCTCAAACCGACCCAACCTGCTGGTTTCTGGGTTAAAACCAACCCATGTCGTACTCTAGATTACTGTATACTCTTATGAATAATTATACTTTTTTTTGTTATATTTTTCTATACTTATAATATTTTCTTATACTGTTTATCTTGTTTAATTTTCTATAAGTTTTTGTAACATATTAAAACTTGGTAAAAATAAAGAATAAAAGAAAGTTATTTATAAACATATAATAACATAATATAATTATCTACATATTATAACTATTTTTTTAAGTAATATATAATTTTATAAAAAAATATTTTTTCTAATTTTTTTTTTCCTTTTTTTTTCTTTTCTTTTCATTTTACTTTATTATGGTTTGATATATTGTAAAATAGTTTTATTTTATTTTCCTTATTTTTTATATTAATATATATTCCTTTAATATAACTTACTTTTAATATAGCCAACTATTTAAAGATATATCTTATTAACTTGACCAAAGCTACAATCATCAATCTCAGTAATCCTTTAATTAATAAATATAATAAATATTTTGTATTTAATTTTGTTTATTATTAAGACAGTTTTAATTAATATACTTGTTATTAAAAGAGGCGAAATACTATATACTACTTTAGTAATGTTGTTTTTAATATAACTATTATAATTATGAAATTTTATATATTGAATTTAATTATAATAAACTATTTAGTAACTTTGATAATATATGTTGACTATAGTATTATTATTAATTGCCCTATTTAAAAACATACTTTTTTTAAAATTGTACTAGTATTATCTAGAGTTACCCTTAAAAAGCTTCGAATTTTTAATATTATGGCTGACTATAAAGTACAATTTACAACTACTGAAATATAGTTTATTATAATAAAGAATAAATTAAAAATTATTTAAAATCTTGGAAATCTATTATTTAACATTATAGATGTAGATATAACAAATTATTTTAATAATATAGAGTTTTTTATTTAAATAATTTGGAGATTTGGTAGAGTACTTATTAAAATAATATTTAAAAATAGAATAGGATAATTTGTTATAGTAGAAGCTAACCTAACTAAAATTACTTTTTATACTTATAAAAATAAAAATAAAAATAGAAATAAAAATAGAGATAAAAATAAAAATAATAACAAAAATAAAAATAAAAATAATACAACTTATTGTACAAAAAGTTATAAAAAGCCAATTTACTATAGAAAATATAAAAGTACGAAAATTGGTCCAAAGGAAAAAAAGAAAAAATACTAGGCTTTAGGTTGCAGATCAATACAGTATATTTTTAATTTTTTAAATCTATTTTTTAAAAATAGGCACGTAAAATTATCCTATGTATAATTATATTTTTAATTAAATTCTATTATAAATAAATACAAGCTTTTACATCAGCAAAAAATTGTGTTAACCTCGTGGACCTCTGAGGTCCACGAGGTCCCAGAGGTCTTTGGCCCTCTGAAGGCCTCCAGAGGTTAAACGACCTCATAACCTCCTCGAGATTATAAAATCGAGCGATTAAAAAAAAAGTTTTAGACTATAATAGACTGAATCTCAATGATTCTAATTTATTATAATTTGGAACTTCATAGAATTCAAGAAATTCATGGCTTGTTGTTTTAAAATATATATATATTTTATAAAAAAATTATTAAAGCAACTGAAATAATGGAATTCTAACTTATAAAAATATGTCTGATTAACAAAAAACGCATTTAAATAATAAAAAATATAGTAAAAATAAGTAAAAACACTTATAAAATAGTTTATATTACTTAAAAAATAATTATTTTATTAATAAAAGATATATTTCTAGTTTCTATTATTTACTTACCACTAATATTAAAAAAAAATTAAGTTAAATGACAAGTAAAAATTTTTTGGAGATTTATAGATTTATAAGTTTTTATAGATTTTTTTCGCGTTTATTTGTGCGAATATAATATAAACTTTGAAAAATTGTTTATTATTTTTTAATATTTTATAATATGTTTTTTAATTTTATTTTTGAATTGTATTGGATTTATACATAAATTCTGGGCGTCATAACACTGCCAATTCAATTAATTTAGATTGAAATTACTAAATTTAATTATAATTTAATTTGGTGTTGTGGAGTTGGTTGGTGCTGTGGGTTGATGCTGTGGATCCGGATGGTGCTGTAGATTCAGATCCAATATATACGTGATATCGATGGTGATATCGATGGTGATATCGATGGATATCAATGTTTCGATCAATTGAATTGATCATCAGTTAGATAATCAATCGTTTTTTGACTTCCGAATCTATCAGTATATTTTAAATTAAATTATTTTAATACTGTTTTTGCATATGTAATATTTTTTTTTAATTTTTAAATTAAATTTATTAGTAATTAGTTTTTTTATTTAACTAAATAATAAGTTGTTATAATTTATAATTTTGATCCTTTCTTAAATTTTTTTATTGTAAGAATTTTTTTGATTTTATATTTTTTTTCTTTATTTATTTTAACAAGCTGCAGTTTAGGGTAAGTTAGGTAAATTTTGTTAATAATATATAATTTTAATAAAAAAATATAAAAAATTTTATGTTGCTGTATTGATTTAGGTATAGCTAATTTATAGGTATACAAACCAACATAAACAGTAATTTTCCATAAATTTAGGTATTTATATTTTAGTTTATAATTAAATTTTTTGGTTTAAATATTTTTATTAGATAATATAACTTTTTAGCTAATTTTATATTTTAATATTTTATTTTATTGTTTGTTATAATGTTTTGTTTATTTATTTTAAACTTATTTTATTTTGGTATAATAAATTTTATGTATTGTTTTAAGTTTTTTTATTTTTTTTTTTATTATAAGTATATATATTATTATACTGTTTTTAGTACTAAATCTAAAGTGAAATCTATATTTTATAAAAAATAATATTATTTTTATAATAATTTGGAATATATTATTATAAGTGAATACTATAAGGGGTAGTAGCTTATATTAATTATCTTATTAATAATTATAATAATTTTATAAATATTATTTTAATATTTAATTTATTCTTTTTGTTTGACCATTTATTTAAAAATAAAAAGCTATTAATATATTTTTATTAATATTATATATTTTATAAAAAGTTATAATAAACTTAAAAATGAATACTTTACCTTAATTTAATACAAAATCTTCAAAAATATTATTATATAATAAGTAATGGATATATAATTTTATAAATTTGTTTATTTACAGTTTATTACAGAAAATAAAATAAGTATACTTGGTTAATTTATTAATTATTATTTAAATAATATTATATTGTAATAAACTATCACCTAGTATTAGATCTTTAGATTTTAGTAATTTTATAATAAAGTCTATCAAAATACTATACTATAGTATATTAAAAATTAATAATAATAACAATTTATTTTTAATTAATTTCTATACTATTTTATTTTATTAGTATATATTGTAATTTGTAATATATTAATAAATAAATTTAATAAATTTTAAAAAATAATAATTTCTAAAAAATAGTTCAATTATTTTATAATAATTAAAGTAATTTGTGAAGGGAATATTATATATATAGCACATTACTTCCTTTTATAGATTAAATAAATTAAGTATATAAAGTTAGTTTTGGAATATTAATATATTATTTTTTTTTAAATAATATTTTTTCATATATTTTATTTTTTTATAATTTATTATATTTATAATTTATTGTATTTTTATGTTTTTTTTATATTCTTTAATAAAAATATTAATATTATTGGAAATTTTATTTTTTATACTTACAATAATCTGCGGTTTGATGTTTATTGTTCTTAATAATTATTTTAGTTTTAATAATAATGAAAATAAATTAATTAATTTTAAACTATCTTAAAATATGGATTGATACAAAAAAATGTTAATTCTAATATTTTTAATTTTTAATTTATAACTGTAACGGTTTACGTACAAGGCGTACAGCCGGGTCTCTACGTACCGCTCTATAAATAGAGAATAGGCGGAACTATGATGTGTTGTGATATCGATCTCCAGATCATCAACCATACAGATACAGACTTACATACGTTCCAGCTATAAGTACTGAGTTGTAAGCCATTACACATTATCAGCACCACTTCCTATCCATAAAAAGAGGATCTACTAATTACTTATACATTTTATTACTGGTTTTGCACTCTATTATTAAGACTGTAACCGCCAATTTTATATAATTTCTGAACTATAGGCCTACCCTGCTTCTGTATATAACCTTACATACTATAATTAGATCCGGTTTCTCTGCACCTCAAGACATACAATATAGCCACTATTACCTTTTTAGAGGAGAGCATGCTTCTACCAACAGACGCTAACTATCAGGCCTGGTACAAGCAACTTACTGTAACTCTAGAAGCACAGTATAAATTCAAATATTAGTTGTCGGAGTTTATTAATAACTCTCCACTGGTATAGCCTATCAATCTCATCCTAGTAACTACTACACCCCCAAAAGCATCCTCAAACGCTTCGCAAGAGACAGTACAAACACTAGAGAGAGCTGCAAAAACTGCTTTTCTATCAGAATTAAAAAAGTACAATATTGCTAAACAGCAAACCTGCCTGTACATCTGTGCCTCAATATACAAAGACATACACTCCATTCTTACAAACCTCTCTCCCAAAAGTATGGTAGATGTTCTCAAGACTCATTTTCATCCCAATAATGATTTTATCACTAACCTCTTACTCTTACGCCTTAATACTATCGCTGTCAAGGTTGCCGATAACAATACATATACAGCAGTACAGGCATACTTCAAAACATCTGCACAAATACAAAAAAAAAAAAAAGAAGCCACTAGTAGTTCCTTTAATCAATCCACTTTTATTAATACAACTAAAAACGCATTAAAATCCACTGGAAACACAAACATTATTTTCTTTATGCGTCTCTAGTCGCATAACATTAAGTCCAATACCCCTAAATAAACAGTAGACCATATACACAATTCTATACTTAGAAACTTGCTTCGTAAACATACAAAAAATCAAACCCATAAAACCTCAATAAAAAACACTACTTCTACTAAAAAACCAGCAAGGAAGTTACCTACTAAAATCTCAAACAAACCAAAATCTACAATTACAACCACATACCAACATAAAAATAACAAACACAAATTCAAATGTATTGTAGATTTAAATAACAAAAGCAATAAAGTTAAAGAAGCAGGAAAAAAAGCTTGTACCGATATAAACCAAGGTACTGATACAGGTACTAGTAGTGTACAAACAGATCATAAGGAGAAGCAAATGTACCCCCTCTGTGGTACCTATAAAAAACCTGGTCACCCTGAAGAAAAGTGTTTTATCAAATATCCGCATCTAAAACCTTCAAATTGGAAAATGAAGAAAACTACTACCTCTTACACCATAGTCCCTAAACTTTATAACATAACAACTATATATAAGGCCAATGTCACAAGAGATATTGAACTTGGTACTTCTAAAAGTACATGGTATATAGATTTAGGTGTAAGTGATTGGATTTGTAAATTTCTCTTTTTATTCATTTCTAATAGTTACATCAAATTTGATACCCCTAGGAGGATATGATTTAAAGATAATTTAATTATACCAGCACTAAGCTACAGCACTATCAAAATAAAAACTAACATTGTAGTCTTAATGGTACATGATGTGCTCTATACATCTTAAATGGTACTGAATTTTTGTTCTATTAGGAAGCTGATAAAAAAAGATGTTGGCATATACTTCATATTGAAAAGAAATATACTAATTATTAATGATTTCATTATAACTAAACCTATCTACAATGATAATATAGGCCTCTACGTGCTAAAAAACAATAGTGAGAGTAGTATACCTAAAAAAACATATAAAAACAATAAAATCTTTATTACTGAAACTATAACGTTAGTAGTACACCAAATTATTGTAGACCATATTTTTCTAACTAAAATAACAAATCTATTATGTTGGTATAGGAAGCTAAACCATACCGGTTGGAGAACAGTATGTAGAAGTATGACTTAAACTAGGGTTGTAATACCTCCGGAAATGTAGGGTAATCCGATTTGCAAGTTATGTTTCTTTTTCAAAGCTATGATTTATTTAAATTATTAATTTGCTACTTTTAAGAAGCTATGTCCTTTTGAATGTATATATATAAATGTAGTAGGACCATTTGCCACTGTTTCTCTTAATTTATGTTATTTTGACTTTATAGTGAAATTATATAGCAAAGTTAAATATACGCTTATAATAATAGACGAAGTTACTCACTATAAATGGATACACTTCTTTATTGAGCACACTAAATATTGCGTATGCTTTATACAGTTTGTAACAATAATGGAGAACAAATATAGAAAGTCCTCTAGAATTACAAGAGTACAACTCGATAATGTAATTAAGTTCCTACAAGCTAAAATTCAAAAATTCTATACCAATTACAATATAAAGATAGAATTTTCAGTCCCTTACACACATGAATAAAATAATACTGCTGAGAGATTAATACATACCTTACATAAACTTGCAACTACAATATTTATTGAATTAGGGTTACCAGAAGTATTCTAGATTAAAACAATATCAATAATTTGTTTCATTAGTAATAGGCTCATACCTCCTAAACAGAAGGGAAAAGAAATTTTTAAGTTTTTAGAAGAATAGCTCAATAATAATTTAGTGGATTATACACATATACATTTATTTGGTTGTCTCGTGTACATTACAATCCCTAGAGAAAAGCGAAAGAAGATTTTAGGACAGCATAAAACATAAAAAGGTATTTTCTTAGGATATACACATACAATAAAACAATACAAAATATAGAATATATCCAAAAAGTATATTTTAATTGTTAGAGATGTTGTATTTATTGATAGTTCTACACCTACAAGAGAAGACTACAAAAAATGCTTCCCGGATACTAAATATTGGAAGAAATTGTATACTGTCTTTGCTCCACTAATTCCTGTATTTTCTGATTTTAAGGATGTAGAATTGCAGAGGAAGCTTAATGTTAGAAAGTTATACAACAAGAACCAAAAGTGTATTGGTACTGTTCTATTGGTAGAAAAACTGGTATGAATTTCTAATTTCATAATAATGATTAATCCACTATCTTCACAGCCAAATAAAATTATATCTCTACCATCTGAAACTAGTAAGGTTATTGATGATTCTATAGATAACGAAATTGTTATAGTTGGACCGGAAGAAGAATAGGTAACACTACGACGTAGTAAGAGATTAAAAAAGATAAAAACTGCATGTACGTTTTGTGCTGTAGTAGTATAAACTTCTAAGGTCAAATATCTACACCATACACGTGCAATCAAAATAACTGCCTTCATATCCGCAAAAGATACATCAATAAATCTTGATTTACCCCAATTTTACGATGAAGCGGTAGCCAATAACAAAAAAAACAAATAACTTACTACAATATAGAGTGAAATAAATTCACTTACCAATAATAAGATATGAACTATGCTTTCAAAGATATTGCACAATATGAAACCAATAAATACACACTAGGTCTTCATTAGGAAACATACCACCACAAAAATACTATATAAAGCGAGATTGGTAGTGAAAAATTATGAACAACACTACAGCATGTATTATATTGAAATGTATGCCCCAATCATTAATTTACATACAGTATGTATGTTATTAACACTTACTACGGTCCTAAACTTAAAAGTCCATCAACTAAACATTAAAACTACATTTTTAAATACGTTTTTACTTCTGAAAGAGAGGACCTCTATCGCTTTATTTGAAGGATATGAGCTGCTTACTGGTATAATTGCACTACTACTGTTAAAGTCTTTATATGGATTGAAATAAGCTTTACATTTATAGAACAAAGAATTTAATAGTATACTTATAAGCGCAGAGTTTTTATTTAAAATAATAAAAAGTCAAGTAGATGAATATCTATACTTCTATAAAAGCATGATTATTGTTATATATGTAGATGATTTTCTGATCTTTTTAAAAAATATTTTCATGATTTGTTAAATGAAGATTGCTCTTATGGAGAAGTACGTTATTAAAAATATAAAAGAAGTGAAACAGTTCTTAAGTCTGTGTATACATCAAAATTGTAAAGCTAGAATTTTACAGATTGATTAAGAAAAGTACTGTAAAAGCATATTAGATTGGTACAACCTATTAAATCAAAAATTTTGTTAAACTTTTATGGATTTATGTATACAATTATTGAAAGATACCTCCTGGCTGGTATTAAACCCAGAAGATTACAAGATTTATTATAGTATGGTGAGATCTTTAAATTATGTTGTATAAAGAAATCAATCTGATCTAATTTATACAATTACAAAATTAGGTTAATATTCACATGCACCTACAAAAAAACACTGGAAGGTTGTGATTTAAACATACCAGTATCTCAAATACACATACCAATAATCTTTACATTACAATTGTAATAGAATTAACAAAAACGATCTTTTTCTAACATTAGAACTGTAGAGCGATGCCGATTAGACTAAGATATACAAACCAAAGAATATAACTCATAAATCCACTTTTAGTTATGTATACCTTCTAGCAAGTAGCACTATTTCTTAGAATAGTAAATTATAATTAATAATTGCAAAGTCTTCAACTAAAACAAAAATAATAGTATCAAACTATGCTAGCACTAAAAATATATAATTATGTAAATTATTAGTTGAAGCTTTTACACCTCTACAACTACAGTTAATGTTTTTATTATTGTTTATGTCTCTATATATAGATAACACTGTTGTTATAATGGTAAATATTATCAGTAAAAACCAACAGAAAACTAAGCACTACAATCTACAATACTTCTAAATAAAAAAAAAGCAAAAAGATAATACCTTCAAAATTGAACATCATAACTCTCAAGAGTTACTAACAAATACAATAACTAAACCACTACCACCTATTACACACAACTACCATATAAAACGCATGGGACTATTAAAATAAAAAAATAAAATCTATTTCATTAATAATAATAAATACAAATTCATTAACAATACATATAAAATCACATAAGAAAAAAATAAAAGAAAAGATAGTAACGCCTTAGGCATACTAAGAAGGGAATGCAAAGCTTTCAATAACACCATATTTAGCAGCCATAAAATTTTGTATACTAAATATCACCCCGCAATTAGCTAACATACATTATAAGAAATAATAACTTATAACAATACTTACACATCTGCACAACCATGCAAATACACCAATTACACTATTATATTTTACAAGGTAAACAAAGGAGCTACACCACCAAATACACCACATACCACATCAACCACAGCAATTATTTATACCTATATAGCACCTCCACCTCCAACTACACCTCCACCTCCAACTGCACCTCCACCTCCACCACCACCTACTACCAGAACTACAGCCAACTACACCTATAACTACACCACATTAAAATTTGCAAACAAATAAGAAAGTTATAACACTACTACACCTACAACATTAATAGGACCCCAGAGTACACCTAAAACAATAATATCATTTAACAAAGGAGATAAACTGCCAAGCACTACACCATAAACAACAACAAGAACAGTAGCACTACATTAGTACACTTATAAAACCACAGTTTGGTAATACTACAGATCTCCCAATATAATAATAAGCTAAAACAAATTACAAACAAGATAATTTATACCAGGCCCACCAACGCCTAACACTCTAACATTACAACCTTACAAAATTACAATATAAAATTAGTTTACATTTTCAACATTACAATTTAAAGACAATAATTTACTCCAGATACAGGGGGAGTTCACTTTCACACAATACGCACACTTGCCAGATTGTAAAGTTGGCACTACAATACACGTAAAGAATCCATCATAACAGTACTAGCATAATACGACTGCAGTATACTTATTAAGATTGTTAACAATAGCATTATACCAGTTCATACCATCTGCCATAATAATAAAAACTTATAAAGATATAGACAAAAAAAGAGATAAACATAACAACTAAAACTTAATAAAATAAACTAAAATTATTAATAAAAAAAAGAAAAAATCATAAAATCAAAGGAATAGCAAATTATTAAGTACTCAATTCCATCCATATATCTCTAAAACTCACTACACGCTAATTATAAAACCATATAATTCTAAACTAGGGAAGTAGCATGAAACTTCGAAATTACAATTCTGTAACTAGAGAAATGCGTACTACGTCTTCATAACTACTACAACAGATATAACAATCCATATAATAATGCTTACAATTTTATGGTTATAAAATTATTATAATTTCTAATTACAACCATCAACTATAACTGTTCTATTACAACATTAAATCTATTATTATTAAGCACTATAATACATACCACCTACACCACAACCACACAGTACTGTTAATAAATAAAAAACATCTTAACATCTAACACTTTATAATTACAACTGTTAATGCATACACTCTATAAATAAGTAACACTACGCATAAAAATACAACAATTAGGATAGTTATAATAATAATATACATTATACCACACCAACACTACAATATAATACATAATTACAATAGTAATATATTATATATCTTCGATTATTGCGTTTAGTAACACAGAATTGGTTAATTCGTAAATATAAGCTAAAACACATCATAATATCTACCATCTATACGCTCTATACAAGCTAGAATGTAACAATTTACATACAAAGCATACAACCGGGTCTCTACATACCGCTCTATAAATAGAAAATAGGCGGAACTACGATGTATTGTGATATCGATCTCCAGATCATCAACCATACAGATACAGACCTACATACGTTCCAGCTATAAGCACTGAGTTGTAAGCCATTACAATAACGTACCTCACCTAGAAGCGGGACACACCTAGAAGTGGGATACTTATCCTAAGTGAGAAAACCATATTAAAGAAATCCAAAAACTATATCAAAATCTATTACCAAATGTGTTAATTGATTATCAACTTCTATCAATGATAAAATTATTAAAAAAAATTATAAAATTATAAATCTAATGATATGTAATTTAGAAAATCAAGTTTATTATATAATATGTATTTTGGTTATATATTATTTATAGTTATTTTTAAAGTTGCTACTGAAAATAGGTAGTATATATGTATATAGTATTAAATACAACATGTAATTTATTAATATTGTACTGGTAAACTGAATAGTTTTTTTGTATATATTATTAGGTATAGTGGTTATAATATAATTTATAATATTTTTTATAATATATAATGCATGGTTGTAATTATGGATATAATAGAAGTTAATGGTAGGTTGGTGGTTAATTAATAATTTAATAATAGATTTTTAATATAATTTTTAAATTTTTTTGGTGTGGTTTTCTTGTTTAGAATAAGTATCCTATTTTTAAATATGTCCCGCTTCTAGGTAAGGTACATTATTAAATTTTAAATTTATAATTTATTAATAATAGTAATTATTTAATCTGTTTTATATTAAGTTATTTTGAGGTTATAAAATATTTTAAGCTTTTATAATTACTATATATAATAATTTGAAATAAAAAATTATATAAGTATGCTTTTTACTTTTTAAATATTTTTATAATTGCTAATATTTTCTAATTAAAAATTTTGTAGTTTTTTTTTATAAATATTATTTTTCTATTATAGAAATATATAAATTTTTATATGCTAGCTTTATTTTATTACAAAAAATATATACCTATACTGAATTCAGAGGTATTAATTTTGATTATAGTAATTTATAAATAATTAAAATATAATAATATTATATTAATAACGTACCTCACCTAAAAGCGGGACACACCTAGAAATAGGACACTTACTCTAAACAAGAAAACCACACCAAAAAAATCCAAAAACCATATTAAAAATTTATTACTAGACTATTAATTAACCATCAATCTACCATCAACTTCCGTTATGTCCACAACCACAACCATACATCATATACCGTAAAAAATGTTGTAAATCATATTACAACCACCATACCTAACAATATATACAAAAAAACCAATTAGTTTACCAGCGCAGTGCTAATAAATCACATATTACATTTAACACTATACACATATATACTGCCTATTTTCAATAGCAATTTTAAAAATAACCACAAACAATACACAACCAAAATACATACTATATAACAAACTTAATTTTTTAGATTGTATACCATTAAATTTATAATTTTACAATTTCTTTTGATGGTTTTATTGTTAATAGAAGTTGATGGTTAATTAACACATTTAATAATAGATTTTTAATATAGTTTTTAAATTTCTTTAATATGGTTTTCTTGCTTAGGGTAAGTGTCCCACTTCTAGGTGTGTCCCGCTTCTAGGTGAGGTACGTTATGAAATTTCTTTTTTATATAAATAAATATAATTATTTGTTTTTTTTTTTAATTTTATAAAATTTTTTTATTAAATAATTTTATAAAAGGTTCTATTAATACACTATATTTTATAATAAAGTACATATAGAAGTTAAAGAATTTAAAAAAAAATTGTAATTTTTTAATATTAATTAATAATTTCTAATTATAAATTAATTTGATTTTTTTTGGATTTATTGAGAAATTGTGGGTTAATATGATAAATTTTAGGAATTTAACTATTATTATATGAAACTGGTATTTATTTATTTTTATTAGTAATCTTATTTCTTTTAGTTATTATAAAATAGTATATATATATATAAAATAATCTTAAATATTTTTTAAAAATATTAATATATTATTAAAATAAATTATAATAAAATTATTAATTAAATTATAAAATAGTATATTAAACAGTGACTAGAAGTTTACTGGTATATTTATAAATTTAAAAGATATTACTAGATATTTAAATAATTTATATTAAATTTTAAAAATAGTTTTCTATTTATTTTTTATTATAATTTATATTAAGTTGTAAATTTTTTTTAAATCTAATTTAATAAATATTACTATATTTTATAATTTATTAAAAAAAGTGTTAATAAGAGGTAATAAATAATAATTTTTAATTATAATTTTATTTAAGTTGTGGTAATTTATATATAATCTTAAACTATCATTTTTTTTTTTTGATAAATAGTATTAATACAGTTGTTGGTGATTTGTTTTCTTTAATAAATTTTTTTTTTTTTATTGTTTGAATATAGTTGTGTAATGTTTTGTTTTTTAGTAAGGATAACTTATAAATTAATCTAAAGGGGGATATAATTTTTTATTTTAAGAAGATTTTATGATTTTAAGGTTATTATACAGATAATTAATTTATTATTTTATCTAAAAATAAATTTATAAAGTTGTAATATTGTTTTGGAATATTATAAAATAGTTTGTAAAATTGTAATAAAAATAAGATAATTTCTATGACTATTAAATTGTTAAAATTAGTTAAGAATTTAATAGCTAAAATCATAAATATTATTATAATACAATATTTTATATTTTTTTATAAAATAATATAATATTTGGTTTAATTTATATTTAAATTATTAATTTTTAATTATAGTAAATTTAAAATTATATTATAATTTTTTATATTAATAATTTTAAATTAAATATTTTTTTTAATTTTGTTTATATTGAGTTGTAGTGGCTTAATATAATATTTTACATTTTTATTAGTAATTATAATTTTATTAAATAATTTTAGTAAAATATAAATATTTTTTATTTTTATTAAAATCTTTCTTCCTGTGATAAATTACGTAGATATAAAATTTGACGGAGTACTATAATTTAATAATGTTTTAACTGGTATAAAATTATTATTTTAGGTAATATTGGTTTTAATTACAAAATAAAATAAGTAATTAACTGGTAATAGATTACTATAGTATATTATATTTAATTATAATCTGGATTTACCTATTTCTCCTAATATTAGGAGTTTTAATATTAGATTTATTTTTTTTATTATTTTTAATTTTTTTTATTTGTAGTGTTTTATCAGTAATTGTGTATTATATGATTTTTTTTTTTGTTTCTTGAATTTTTCTATAGAAATGTTTTTGGTTTTGAATATATTAAAATTTATTATATTTAAATATAAGTTAATTGTAGGTCTTTATATAAAATATTACAAAATATTATTTGTATAAGATTTTAAATAAAAGTAAGTTAAATTAAATATTTTTTAAAATTTTTTAATTTTGACTACTAATTTTATGAGTTTGTTTAAAAAAATAGGTTACTATAGGGTAAGCATAATAACTTTTTAAATTTTTTTTTTTAATTTTTTATAATAAAAGAAATAAAAAATTTTATTACTTTATTTTAGTAATTTGTTATATAGTAAGTTAAAATAAATTATGTAATTAAGTATCTATTATTTTATTTAATCTTATAAATAATATTCTCTATTATTTCTTTTTTATTAAAATTTTTAAAATATTTAATTAATAATTTTTTGAATGACTTTTAAGTTATAAATATTTTTATATATTTTCCTACTATGATTTATATAATGTATAGTGTAGCCTAGTTAGTTGTAGTACTTTGTAATAAATTAAACACAAAAAAAATTTAATATATTTTTTAGTTTTTGAAAATCTTTATATTTGTAACAATATATAATTTAATTTAGTTAAGCCAAGTATTAAGCTTCTTCCTTTTGCTATAGTACACATCAAATTAATTAATTATTTTAATATATTTTGCTGTTATACTATAAGTTAAATCATTTTTTTTAATTTTTAAGGTAGTATAAGAAATTACATAGAATTAATATTTGTTAAATAATAGGATATAAAAAATTTCTTTTGATTAAAGTAATTAAAGTAGGACTATTCTATTTATTATAATATTATTATAAGTTAAAATGTAAGATTATATATTTTTTTTTGAATATTTAAATACTTACAAACTCTTGTTTATATATAATAAAAAAAAAAAAAATTAGATAAAAGTATGGTTTATTAAAATGTTAGACTTTAAGTGAAGAAATACAAAAAATAATATACAGTAAAGAACAAACTTAAATTAATAAATAAAGAGTTAATCTTTATTATCTATAAAAACATCTATATATACATGAGTTCGAAATAAAAAGTTATAAACAATATTGGATAATGCCCTGATTATAAGGCATATAGACAGATTGTAAAGTCCAAAGATTTTATATCCATGTTGTTGTCGCAGCCACACGCCACAGCCCGCGCCACGCCTGACATAAGCGAGGCCTGACATATAAACTCTATAATTAAGTTCTTTTAACCTAGATTACAATTATTATAATAATAATACTAAATCTGGTTATACCACAAGAGCACCACAACATTACAATATAATAATAACATCAGCAAAAAAATGTATTGCCGTCCTGGTCGTCTGACGACGGGATTTCTGGGACAGCAACTTTATGTCTGCTGGTATTTGGACGATACCAGACTCTGTATGTTTGGGATAGAATAATAAAAAAATAATCTAAGAGGATAATGCTGTTAGTTCTGTTTTAGATATTAGAAGGCTGATATTGTTTTTAATAATAAAAATAATAATTATTTTAGATATTAAAATATATATTTTATTTACAATAATTTGAAAATTGAAATGTTAGGGATGATAAAAAGATTTAAAAATTTAAAATAATTCAAAATTCTGAGAATTTGGTATTAGCTATAATATATTTATTAAAAATTTTACAAAAAATGTATTAATAAAAAAATCTATATATATATTTATTAATCTAACTACCTAGTTATAATAAAATAAAGAAATATAAAGATTAAAAACTAAATATATAATAATACTACAGTTTATACTAAATATAATATATTTTATAAAAAATTAAAAAAACTCTTCAAACCTCTTTTTTAATTTGTAATATTTGTATTAGTATTTATAAAAAAAAGAACTGGTGTATTTAAAAATAAAAATTTTAAATTATTAAAAACCTTTTATATTAAATATTAGAAAATTATAAGGATTTTTTGTTAAATACTGGAAAATTGTTTGGTATTACTAAAAAATTTATTAATTATATATTAATATACTTTTATTATAATATATTAATAAAATATTTTTTTATAATATTATTAAAAATATATAGGAGTTTATTATAAATTTTATTTATCCAACTGCTAATTCTATAGTTATAAATACCGGATTTTTATTGTTTTAAAATGATAAAAGTATGAGTATTGATAAATATAAGTATATAGTTACTTAAACTATAAATTAATTCTCTAATTTAATATTCTTAACTAATAGTAGAATTATAATATTGTTTAATTAATATAATGGAAAATATGAAAGCAATAAAAATAATATTATTAATTTACAAAATTTTATATTAATTTTAGGAAATCTAAAAGCAGATATTTAAAAACTTATATTATTATAATAAAATTAATTATGATAAAGAAATTAATTATTTTTTTAAAAAAAAACTATATATTATTATATTATTTTAATATCTCCTACTAGCTTGTAGATATTTAATATTAATTTTTTAATTATAACTAAAAAATAAAACTAATTATTTTATAGTTTACTATTTAACTAGAAAAAAATAAATATATATATTATTAAAGAATTTAAACTTGACATAACGTACCTCACCAGGAAGCGGGACACACCGGAAAGCGGGACACTTACTCTAAGCAAGAAAACCACACCAAAGAAATCCAAAAACCACACCAAAAATCCATTACTAAATATATCAATTAATCATCAACTTCCATCAACAATAAAACTATCAAAAAAAATTGTAAAATTATAAATCCAATAGTATACAATCCAGAAAATTAAGTTTATTATATAGTACATATTTCAATTATATACTGTTTGTGGTTATTTTTAAAATTACTACTAAAAATAGATAGTATATACATATATAGCGCTAAACACAATACATAGTTTATTAGCACTACACTAATAAATTAATCAGTTTTTTTATATATATTATTAAGTATAATAATTATAATATAATTTATAATGTTTTTTACAATATATAACACATGGTTGTAGTTGTGGATATAACAGAAGTTGATGGTAGGTTAATAGTCAATTAATAGTTTAATAATAGATTTTTAATGTGGTTTTTAGATTTCTTTAGTGTGGTTTTCTCGCTTAGAGTAAGTGTCCCGCTTCCTGGTGTGTCCCGCTTCCCGGTGAAGTACGTTACTACAATATAAAAATAAAATCTAAAAAATTAATATTCTAAATCTGTTAAGTCGAGTGGTATGAATGTGGCCACCCCCTAGTTATAGCCACCACCATCGCAAATAACAAAATTATATATTATTAACAACAGTTCTATCAATCTGAGGGCTACAAATACAAAAAATATATAAATCTACTTGATTTCACCATCCATATTGTTTCTGTATTTTAAATATTTTATTATTTTGGACTGTATATAGTTTGATTGTTGTAAAAGTACCTCATCTTTAACAACTAAGACATCATCTTCTTTATCAGATATCACCTTATTTGTTACTACTATGGTAAATTTGGGCTTATATTTTTATTACAAAGCTATTTCTGCTAGAATAATAAATTACTTATTTAGATTCTATTATATTTTTCGTTTTTTTATTAGTTAAATTGCTTTTAATTCAGTTTACAAGCCTTATATTTTTCATTATAACATAGTATTTTTAATTATATATTTATCAAAATTTTTATTAATTTTGCGAATTATTAATCGCGTAGAAGGACTTCGGACAAATAATTTAAACATACAATTAATATTTAGACTTTTTATTAAAATAGTAATATCATTACTTTACTTTAAAAAAAATATATATAGTTGCTAGGCTATTACCTAGCAATTTTATAATACCTTATTATAATTACAAAAATAAAGCCCAATTACTCTCTATCCTACAATTATATTTTTTTTTATAAAACCAATTATACATACTTTAGCATAAAATTTAAAGAATAATGTTTTATTTACCCAAATAACATCTATCAAAATAATAAAGTTTTTAAATTACTATCTATATATTATTTTTAATATTAAAAAACATCCCAGATCCAAAAACTAAATAATATAAAAAATATAAACAGGCAAAAATAAAAAATATACATTATTAAAATAATATTTAAATATAAATTTGTTTATTGTATATAAGTTATAACCATCAACCATTAACAATTATATTATAAACACATTATTAATATTAGTTTTTAATAAAAATACTTTAACTAACCATTTTAAAGTAATAGCATTGCTAGTCTAGTTATTTTTTAAAAATATTACATACCAATTAAATTATTACTCTAATATTTGGACTCAAAACCACTAATCCTAAATAGACTTTACTTTAAAAATCACTAGTGAATTGAGGATACAGCCTAAAACAAAAACATATTCTATAAACAACATCCAAAAATATAATTAATCTATTTTTATAAACACCTAATATTTTTAATAATTGGAGTTTTTAATAATAAGGTTATTTATATTTATTCTAGTTGTTATACCATTTTTATTTATATTATACTATTGTTCTAGGTAAATCCAAAACACTATTTTGTAAAAGTCGAAAAACTTATTAATATTAGCCAAATTAATATAATTAATATACTACCAGTCTATACAATAGTCAAGTTTGGTTTTAATATATGAGTAATAGCAAACAAAGTTAATAATCCACCATTTATTTAATAAAATACTATCATCTTATTTTATAAAAATACTAGTTGCAATACTACATAATTAAACATACATAGAAATATAATTGAAAATTTTTTAATATAAGGTATAGCCTAAGTTAATATTATTATTATTTAAATATACACAACTTTTATAAAACTGTAATTTAGTTTAATAATTAATATTAGAGATAATACACTTAATAAAGAGAATAATATTTACCTTAGTAATTTAGTTATTAGCCAACTAATTAATATTTCCGGTAATGTTGTTTAGTATAATTTTAAAAAAGTGATAAAAAATAGGGAATTTATATAGACTAGCTTGTTAAATATATTTTTTTTAATTCTACTAAGTGTTATAGTATTTATTAAAGTTATGAATTATATAGAGCTTAATAAAAAAATATCAAATATGATTTAAAAAATTAAAAATAAAAATAATAAATTTTTTTATTTTATTTTAAATATTAATATACTATTTTATATTAATTATAATTATATTACTGGTAAGGAACATCAGAGAAATATTTGTAAATTATATAATATTTCTAAAGTAATTTTTTATAAAGAGTATTAATATAATTATTTATACATTTATTATAAAATTATAATATCAAAAAACTAAATTATAAAAAATAGGATAAAAAAAAATATAATCAACATAGAAATAGGAACTTTTTACTTCAAAATAAAAATAGTAAACTTAATAAACAATTTCTTTTATCTTATAATCTAAGAAGTATATAACTATTTTAATAATTATAAAAATAAATAATAATAGTTATATTTTGTACTAATTATAATTATTTATATAAAGGAATTACTTTTCCAGATACTAACTAGTAATCCCCCCATATAATAATATAAAGTATATATAAAATTAAGTAAAATTGCAAGATATAATTAATAAAGATAATATTAAAGACTATAATTTATATATAAGCTTTTTTAATTATCTTTTCTATTCTTATTATATTTGTATAGTATTATAGTTTTTAGATGTTTAAACTAATATTATTATGTAAAATAAAAGAGGATTAAAGAAATTAATATTATTATTCTATTTTATATATTATTTTTTTGGAATTGTACTTTTATTAGTAGGGGGGAAGTTTTAAAAAAAATTTATAAATATTTTACTAAATTAAAATTTATTAATAAATTATATATATTTATATTTATGGGTATTAGTAAAATAAGAAAAATACAAATTATTCTTAAGTATATATATTAATATTATAATAATTATATAGTTATTTTCTAAATTTTTATAATAAATAAAAATATTATTTATACCTCATTTATCAATATTATACAATATATTGTTAAAGAGTAAGTAAAAATAATATAATTTAAATTTATTTTAAATTATAAAATAATTAATTTTAAATTTGGTATATTAGGCTTAATTAATAGCAAAAGTATAATTAAAATTAATTTTAAAATAGTAGATATTATCTAATCAGTTTTATTCTACTAGCTGTAACTGCTTAGCAATAGTAAATAACTTTTAATTTTTAATAATATAAATAATTTAAAAATTTTTGATTTATAAAAATATATTCTAAATTAAGACAACAGCGCTATCTTTATTATAAACTATAAACCAGAATTTTTATATAAAGTAGAAAAAAAGGACTTAAAAAAATTAGATAAAGAAAATATAATTATACTTTTATTAAATTTGGCTAATTTATTAGATATTTTAAAAAATATAATAATAATAAATATTACATATAAACAAATAGCTAATTAATAATTATATAATTCCCCAAAACAAAATAATTATAATTATTAAAAAATTAGGTTTTATATTTTTTACAATTAGCTATACAAATTATTATATATGCAAAATAAAAATCCTACTAAAAAAATACATACCATATTATAATAAAACTTTTATAATTATATAATTAAAAAAATTAAAATTTAAATAAAATTACTAGAATAATACAGCTGCTATAATTTAGAAAATATTATTTTTATATATTAAGAAATAAGATAAAAAAGTAGTATTGTTATTATTTATATATTCATATTTTAATTCTAAGAAAATATCTAAAAGCTTTTAAAAAGATGAATAATTTAATAAAATTAAAAATAAATAGCTCCATTATTAATTCTATAATTATATATATTAATAATTAATAAAGTTAAAAAAGGAATTCTACTCCTTATATCATATTCATTAATTTAGATAATATAATTTAAAGTATTTTCTGTTTATTTTATTATCTAATCTTAAGCAAAAAAAAGCCAAAACAAATCTGAACAATTAAAAACTATAAAAAATACTATAATAATTATTAAAAAAACTAATTAGTAAAAAAAAATATTATATTAAAATAAAATATAAAAAATTTAAAAAGAAAAGAGAATCAGGTTCCATCTAAACTATTTTTACCAATATTTAAAACCTAATTTTTTTAGATCTTTTTTATAAGAAAAATAGAAATTTAAAAATTTAATTTTATTTAATTATATGCACAATATTATTTTAATATTTAATAACCAAGGTAAGTATAACAATACTATATAGTGGTATAAACAAGTACTTACTGGCTATAAAAAGGCCTTAAGCAAAAACCATTTAAATATATTTTTTATAGTCAATAATATTACTAAAATTTTTTTTAAATAAAGTAAGTACAATAATACTATATAATAGTATAAATAGGCACTTACTAGTTATAAAAAAGCCTTAAATAAAAATTACTTAAATATACTTTCTATAATCTACAATATTACTTTAGTTTTCTACAAATAAGGCAAGTATAATGATATTATATAATAATACAAACAAACACTTATTAATTATAAAAAGACCTTAAGTAAAGACTATTCAAATATACTTTTTATAATTAATAATATTGCCGGGATCTTTAACAAGTAAGGTAAGTATAACAATACTATATAATGGTACAAATAGGCATTTACTGGGTGTAAAAAGGCCTTAGGTAAAAACTATCTAAATACATTTTCCACAATTTATAATATTACTTTCAACTTCTTTAAACAAGGCAAGTATAATAATACTATATAATAATACAAATAGGCACTTATTGGGTATGAAAAGGCCTTAAGTAAAGATTATTTGGATATACTTTCCACAATTTATAACACTACTTTTGTCTTTGATAAGTAAAGTAAGTATAACAATACCATATAATAGTATAAATAGGTGCTTGCTAGCTGTAAAAAGGTTTTAAGTAAAAACTATTTAGATACACTCTCCACAGTTAACAACATCACCAGGGTTTTCAACAACCAAAGCAAATACGATGATACCATGCAATAATATAAGCGGGTACTTACTAGGTGTAAGAAAACCTTAAATAAAAATTATTTAGATATATTTTTCATAATTTATAACACTATTTTTTGGCTTTTCTAAGTAAGGCAAGTATAATGATGTTATATAATAATACAAGTAGGTGCTTATTAACCATAAAAAAGCCTTAAACAAAAACCACCCAAATACACTTTTTACAATTTATAACATCACTTTAGTTTTTGATAATTAAGGTAAGTACAATGACACCATACAATAGTACAAACAGGTGCTTGCTGGGTATAAAAAAACCTTAAGCAAAAATTACTCGAATACACTTTTTATAGTTAATAATTTATATATTCTTATAAAAAAACTAAACATATTTACCTAATTAACAACCTATATATTGTATAATTTATATCAAAAAATAAAAAATATCCTTTAACTTAAAAAGAAGCTATTAAATGTTTTTTTTGAAAAATTGGTTAATAAACTTGGGTATAGCAGTAGCTCCTCATATTTCCTATTTTTCAGAAATATTTTTTTTTAATCCATATTTTACAAAATTTTATATTTTTTTAGAATATAATATACTACTATCAATCATATAAATTTTATAACTTCTTGCTATTTATTGTTAAAGATTATTACCAAATTTACTACCCAAAAAGCTTATATACTAACATATAAAATATTTTTTTTTCTTATTTTTAAATAAATTATACTAAATCATAGGAACAAAGGATTAGTTATACCTATATAAGGTATTAATTTTTTAAAATTATTTATAAATTACATATTACCACTAGCCAGTTTTTTGAGCCGGTTTTATTAAACTAATTCTTTAGTTTTTTAAGTAGTAATTTGCAAATAAAATAGTTAATCGAAAACAATCTCTAAGATATAAATTCACAACAATAAGAAACTTAACATTGGCTACCTAAACTTTCAAAGCATAATATGTGCTAGTAGGGTTGTGAATTTTATTTTAACATGTTTCAAATGATATTAGCTTATGTTAATTTATAAAATATTGTGCTATACTCTTAAAGATTTAGTTTAATATTAATAAGAAGCGCGCGCTAAAAGTAAACCAATAAATTTTAAATTACCATAAAGAAAAACAGGACGGTAAATTATCAAATATATAAAAAAAACCTATAAATATCTATTAACAAACTATAAACGTCTATTAACAAAGAGACTAACCGTAGTTCCTTCCTTTATAAGATATTTTAACAACTTAGTATTTAATAAAATTTTAATTTTGTTTGATTGAATGCTAGCAGCAAGATAGCTTAGACTATACACATCAACACAATATCCCTAGCAACACTTACTAAATATAAACAAAAGTTTTCAACACAACAGCACATCTAACTAACATTAACTTATAATTATAACATCTAAACTGTAAAAAAAAAAAAAAATCTACAAATAGCTTTGATAAAGATTAAACTTAGCCTAATATCCTTCACCAGACTCTAAGCGTACGCCTTCATCTAAGGAACACCCGGCCAAATTTCATTACAAAACCATTAAAGAAAAAAGCCAGATTTTTGTTTTTCAAAAATTAGATTTTCATACTTAGATAACAAGTCTCTATTAAATCTTTTTTTAGGTAAAAAAACCTTTACAAAACTGGCTAAAGATATTAAGGGACCTATAAACTTTAATCAAAATTTCATCAACTTTTTTTTTATAACTTTTTTATAATCAAGATCAGTAGCTGATTTAATACGCTGGTATTTTTTTAAATTATTAATTAATGTTAACAGTCTGATAGAAGCCACTGCTTGTATTATAAATTCTAAATGCAGTAATTTAAGATTAGATATATCATCTTAATATTAGTTATTATTTTTATATTTATTATTCTTTAATTTTATTGTATCGGATAAAGTGTGTCTATAGAAAAACTGAGATATTCTAAAAAAATATAATCTAAAAAAAGAAATAAAAAACAATAAAAAATTAAAAAGAAGCTCATATTAATTTAACATTATAAAAAAACTACATCAGACTTTGAGAAACAAATATCCACAACCAATTACTTTGAAGTTTTGATAAAATGTGCTAAAATTAGTGTCGGCCTTCTGTTGTCATATAATAACCTCCCCATATCCCTGTCAGCCTCCCGTATTCCACACAATGACCTCTGGGGGGTTCAGATTTTTTGCTGATGCAACATTAATAACATTCCTGGCTTTTTTTTTTATATCTAAAGTTTATCAATTATTATCAAGTTTCTAATATAATACCACAAAATTATTAATATCTTTCAAAAATTTATCTTTAATAATTAAAAATTCTTTAATTTTTATATAAAAGTTATTATATAAATATGCTATTTAGACAACATCATCATAATTAAAATATCTTATAAATTTTTGAAATTTTATTAAATATACCAAGAAAAATCTGTTAGCTTATCTTAAAACTTGCAATTCTCATTCCGCCATTCTAACAGGATCAGAGTCCCCAAAGACTTTATTCAGCCATTCAGTAAATTCCCCATAAATAGCCCAACTATGCAAGTTAATATTATCATCATACTCATTAAATATAAATTCTTACAAATTTTCTTTTAGAAAACTAACTACATACAAAATTTTTTTTTAATAAATATTAAATTTAATAAGCTTTCCTTTGAACTTATTATTCAAAATCCCAAAAAAATTTTTTAATTAATACAATTTACTACCATTAAATAGCTTAGGGTCTGGAAATTTGATTTTGTCATTAGTTAGTAGAGGCGCAAGAATATTTTATAATTTTATTTGTTTAAACACTACCAAAAGTACCTTGGTTTAGAAAATAGTAAACCTCAAGATAGTAATCTAGATTTCTGCTAACTCTCCTGCAACATTTTTTTTTTTAGATATCTTAGCACTAGATAACATTTTAATATTATGTTAATAAGATTACAAAATAACAAAGTATAAGAATCTGGACACAATTGTTACAAGATATCAAAGTAATACCAACTTATGTCACAAGATTCTAGAGTAAGTGGATATATATATTCAAATTATTACTTAAATTATTACTTAATTTCTTAATTACATAATAGCAAGATTACAAGTGTTAAATAAATACATAATTTATATGGAAAAGGATATAAGCTTATAAACTGGACAAGGAGATAACTTATAAATTAAACAAAGAAGATAACTTCGTAAACTAGACAAAAAAATAACTTATAAACTAGACAAAGAGATAACTTCATAAACTAAACAAAAAAAATAACTTATAAACTAAACAAAGAAGATAACTTTGTAAATTAGACAAGGAGATAACTTCGTAAATTGGACAAAAAGTAGAGTTCGACATGGGGCGGGTTGGGTCGGTTTTCGATGTTTAGAAACCACCCACGGGTTGGTTTTTTTTTTAAAAAAAAACCAAAAACCGACCCAAAAACCATGAAAACGATGTAAAACCGCACCGCCAAGAAACCATTTACTAAAAATAGTAACAAATTTACTAAAAATAGCTAAAATTACGGTTTTTAATTAAATTTATAAACCAAAAAAACCATTAAAAAAAAAAAAAACCACCCAGCGGTTCCCCATGACCCCTTCAAAACCGAACCAACCCGCTGGTTTTTGGGTTAAAACCGACCCATGTCGAACTCTAGACAAAAAGATAACTTTGTGAACTGGATAAAGGAGATAATTTTATAAACTGGATAATGGAGATAACTCTGCGAACTGGACATTCTTATTCTTGTTCTTGATTGTGTTGTTCTTGTTGTGTTTCTTCGATCCATAGGATTGCGTGAATGTTACCCACTATCATACGCAGGGCCCCGCCAGCGTCTATGATCTCTTGTTGTAATTCATCATGTTGTTTGAGCTTTGTTACACCTTACCAATAAAAAATATATCAAAGCATCAGAGCTTAAGTAATAAATAATCTTTTTTTAAAAAAAAATACTAAATTAATCTAAAATTAGTATTTATTTCATTTTTTATTAAAAATATACTAATATTAATAAATAGTGATGTAAACTTATTATAATTAATTAATTTAAAATTTTTAATTAATAAGCTTTTTTTTATAAATATTTAAAAACTATTCTAGTATTAAACATAAACTTCCATACTATTAATAATTTAAATTTATAAAAATTTCTTTAATTTCTAAAACTATTTTTATAAATACTAATTATTTATTAAGTTAAAAAAACACTAACAAAAAAATAAAAAATTATTAAAATAAATCTTTTCCCAAAATTATTTTCTAATGCAAAAGTATTCTTAACAATAAATTATTAAATTTTAATAAATTATTTATCCTTTATAACTATAATTAGTTATTTTATTAATCTTAATTAAAAATTACAAAATATTTTATTAAGATTTAAAAATATTAAAGTTTATATATAAGGGTAAATTTCTTTATTATTCTATTTTAAACTTTATAAATTTTTAAGTTTAAATTAAAACTTTTTATATTAACTACTAATAATATAGATAATAATAAAATTTTTAGTTAAAATTTAACTTTACAAATTAAAGAACTAATTAAAAATAAATAACATACAAAAATAATATATATACCTTATTTAACATATATTATTTAACTTGTTTATAAAGATTTTATAAAAAATATTAAAATACTTCTAGATGAGGAAATAAATATCTAATATATATTTATAGATGTAAAGTTGGCTAGAGTAACTGTCACAGACCTACGGTCTTGACAGCACAATTACCAGTACCTTGTTCTACGCTATATCATTCCCAATTTTACTGCATTTTTTTATATAACACTAGTTATTAATATGTATTTGCCTATCTTATTCAGAACCCTATTATATGGTATCTATATATCACATAACTTGCACGCATACATGTACATACAATCATGCAAGTATACAAGCACCAAGATACAAACATACAAATAATACAAGTATACAAACACCAATATGCAATCATACAAGCATTAATATTTATATAAAATATCATTATATATATAAGATTATCATTAGGACTAATAAAAAGTTCTTACTTTTCATCAGTCAACTCAATTATAATATAAACTTATAGTTTATTATAACCTTTATTATTATTACATATCTCATATATCATTCTTTGATATCATTATTATATATACTCTACAAGCTCTGAGAATTAAGTATTTTAGAGTAAAAGATTAGTATTTGGTTAAATAGACTTGACTAAAGTATAATATTTTAACCAATCTTACTCAGATCTAATGGAGAAGCATATGTATGTCAACAACAAACTTTGATTCTAAAAATTTTATTATATTAGAATATAAGATAATAGATGATAAAGGAGACTATGTACCTCTTTATAACATATTCTCATATCGCAATCAATTAGTTGCTTATTAAATTAGTTAAATTAATGAATGTTCCAAAAGATAGCTAAAAGAAGTATTACCTTTACCAGAATTAAAATTAATTATAGATTTACTAAGTAGAAAAAATAATATCTTTTGGAAAAATGACAAACTATATATTAACACTGGTACTCAAGTTAATAAAAAACTAGTTATATTAATAGAAGAGCTTAAAAAAGAACTTATGGATATTATATTTATAGATAATTTTAGATACTCAAAAATCTAGAAGTTATAACATAGATACTAGAATAGATTACAATGGTTATCTATATTTATACTAGAATTTATGTAGTAGCTGAAGAACATATTCTTATGGATGAAAATGAAGATTTTAGACCATTAGGATTAAGCTAATTAGAATTATTATATGAGAGTAAGATATGTTCTAAGTTTGCCTTTAAGAACAAAAGTAAAAAACATCAACTATTATTAGAAGATCCTAATAAAAATTTTAGTGATAACGACTTGATTTTTAATAGTAATAACGAAATTATTTATTACTAAAACAATTAATAAAACATTTTTTATAATAATATTAAATTACTAGAACTAATCAAATTTAGAGGATCCTTTATGAAACTTAATCAATTTCTCAAATAGCTTAATAATATTTTCTATTTTCAATTTAAAGATTTTTTTAATGATAAATACAAAGTCTGCTATATATTTTTTTTTTTGAAAGAATTATTTTTAATACTTATAATACTTATTATAAAAAATATAATAAAAGTACTTTATATTAATAATATTATGAAATTTCCAATATCACCCTAATCCTTATTAACTATACTATATTCACTAAATTCCTCAGATAGACTTGTAGATACAAAAATAAAAAAAAAGAAGCCTTTTGTAAATTTCATAAATTTTAATAAAAAGGATTAGCCAGAAGCTATTTCCAAAAACTCAATTAATATATTTTTTTTATAAATTATAATAATAAACAACTATTTTATTATATAAAAGAAAACCTTAAACTATAATAGAGGTAAGAAGTTATAAAACAGAAGACTATTAATAAGAAACTTATATACAAGGAAATGTAATTCCTCATCATTAAACTCAATGATGTCCTTTATAAAGATAATAAAGTTAATATTTTATAATTTCAAATTTTAGGATAGCTTAATACAAGCAGTTAGTAATTTCATCAGAATAATTAATTTTATAACAAAGTAAAATAATAGAATACTTATAAACTTAATTAAAATTAACTAAAACTCAACAACAAACCTTAAAACTAATGGCAATAAAATGGCTAAAAATGGATTTTTAAAATTATTTATGGATTAGCCTTTATGAAGCTAGGAATTACTTAAAACTAATATAAATCACAATATAATAAATTTCTAAAATCTAACAAATTTATTTGCTTTAAATATAATAAGGAAGGATACATAGCCAAAAATTATAAGCAGAATTAATATTAAAAGGAATGGTAACCCAAACAAGTTTATATTATAGATTATAAAAAATTATATAAATAATACTAAAATTATGATAAATCTGAGTAGAGTTCGACATGGGGCGGGTTGGGTCGGTTTTCGGTGTTGAGAAACCACCCACGGGTTGGTTTTTTTTTTTTAAGAAAACCAAAAACCGACCCAAAAACCGTCGAAATTATAAAAAACCGCCCCGCCAAGAAACCATTTACTAAAAATAGTAACAAATTTACTAAAAATAGTAATAAATTACTAAAAATAGT
>JAJTUB010000086.1:57106-94187 GCA_036971345.1 Dactylellina drechsleri
AATTTGTTACTATTTTTAGTAAATGGTTTCTTGGCGGGGCGGTTTTTTATAATTTCGACGGTTTTTGGGTCGGTTTTTGGTTTTCTTAAAAAAAAAAAACCAACCCGTGGGTGGTTTCTCAACACCGAAAACCGACCCAACCCGCCCCATGTCGAACTCTATCCCAGAATATATGGACCATCCTCTGGAGACCCTTGGCATCCTCTGGAAGTCTATGGTTGATCCTCTGAAGGGTCCAGATTTTTTGCTGATGAATCTTTAAAATATATTCTATAAAATATAAAAACTAAAGATATCACTTATACAAAACCTATAACTTTAATAAATTAGAAAATGTTTATATTCTATACATAGATAAAATTTCTATAAAAAAATTCTATTTTGCAAAATAATTTCAATAAAGTTCTCATAAATCTTATCAATATATTATCTATCTTGCCATAATCGTCAAATATAGTTTAAAATTTGCCAGAGATTTTAATAACTACTGGAACACTATAAAAAAAAAAGAAACCCCTATAAAGAAACCAAAATTAATAGTTATTCAATCTAAACAACACAGTAATATTATGAAATATATAATATATGAATAAAGATCTAAGTATATAGCATATACTAAATACTTTACCATATATGAATATTATGCACAAGAATAGATAACTTACATTAAAAATCAATTGTAGAATTAAATAATTACTAAAAAATATATAAAAAAAAAACTTTATTAAATTCTAAATATTTTATTAAGAGTATACTTACCTTCTAAAGCCTTAATAATATTTTTAAAATAATAAAAAAAATTATATTATTTAATTATTTAATTTTTATTTAATTTACTTAGATATCAGCATATTACTTATAAACCATTAATAAATAAAGAAATTATACAAAATATTATAAATTTTATTAATAAATTTTTAAACTAAAAAAGTTTTAGATCTTGATATATTTTAAACAATCCAGTTTAAGTTTTATTAAAAAAAAATTTGATAAAATATTCAATAAAATTACAAAACAATATTTTAATATTTTTTATATAATTAATAGAAACCTTACTAAAGTTTTTATAAATAATAAAACAAAAACTACTTATATATTAGAAAAATATATCAAAAAATATATACTATAAATATATCTTAAACTAACTTATTATAATATTATAGCATTTAAAAAAAGCCCCCTTAAAATAGTCAAATATAAAACTACTATCACTTTTATCATTAATAATCATTTTAAGAAAAGAATAGTTAATATTTTTAATTTTAAAAATAATAACCTTATCTTAGGATATAACTAGTTATAGGATTATAACCCAGAAATCAGTTTTCGATCACAAACCATCAGATTTACCAGATGCAATTACCAAACTACTCAAAAACACCTTAAAATTAGACCCCCAAAAAAAGAAGTACATTTACAACTAACAAAACATCTTTTTAACAAAAAAATCTATCATCAATTCTAGAATAAACCTAATACTCTTAAACATATATAGATCAAAGCCAAAGATATCTATAAAACTATTAAAAAAATTATTAAAAAAATTATTACTAAAATTTTTAAATAAATCCTTAAATAAATTAAAACTTTTAAAAAGCTATCTAATAAAAATACTTTATTAAAACTTAACAAATTTATTTATAAAATATTTTTCAGAGAAAAAACTATACTAAAATTTATATTTATTTATATATATACTTAAAAAAAGCTTAAAATATTATAAAAATATCTTAAAGAAAATTTATATAAAAGATATATTTAATTTTCTTAATTTTTAGTAGGATACCTTATCTTATTTATATTAAAGAAAAATGATAAATTATAAATATATATCAATTATCGAAGTCTTAATAATATCATAATCAAAAATCAAATCAAATTACCTCTTATTTTAGAATCTTTAGATTGATTATAAGGAGCTAAATAGTAATTTATTAAATTAAATATTATAATTAGATATTACAATTTATAAATTATTTTTAAAAATATTTAAAAAATTACTTTTAGATGTAGATATAAATTATTTAAATATATAGTTATACTTATAGGATTAATTAATATTTTAGCATTTTTCTAAATTTTTATAAATTATATTTTTAAGGATTATATTGATAAAATATATATTATTTATTTAAATAATATATTAATCTATAGTTATAACCTAGAAAAATATTACAAACATATTATACTTATCTTAAAAACACTTAATAAATATAATTTTAAAATCTAATTTAAAAAAACAAAGTTTAAAATTACTAAATATAAATTTTTTAAAATTATAGTCATAATTAATAGAATCTAAATAAACTTAAAAAAAATTTAAACTATCCAAAACTAACCACTACCTAAAACAATTAAAAATATTTAATTTTTTTTAAAATTATATAACTATTATCAACAATTCATTAAACAATATAGCCATATATCAATAGCCCTAACCAAGCTTACCAAAATAAGAACTAAATTTAATATGACCCCCAATCAAATCAACACCTTCAATACATTAAAACAATCATTCCTTTCAGCACCTATACTTAGATTATACAATTTGAAATTATTTATTAAAATAGAAACTGATACCTCAAACATTATATTAAATGTATGCCTATATTAACTACATTCTAATAATAAATAGT
The DNA here is from genome assembly GCA_036971345.1 of Dactylellina drechsleri. NCBI lineage: Eukaryota > Fungi > Ascomycota > Orbiliomycetes > Orbiliales > Orbiliaceae > Dactylellina > Dactylellina drechsleri. Next base: position 59,743 of record JAJTUB010000086.1, read on the forward strand.
ACCCTATTATATACTTATCTTATAAATTTAATACTACAGAACTTAGATATCTAATCTATAATAAAAAACTTATGGTAATTATTCATACTTATAAAGTATAGAAAGTATATTTATAAATAAAAAATTTTTTTATTATATATTTTAACCACAAAAACTTTATTTTTTTTTTTATTATAAAAGAATTTAGCTAACAACAAATTTATTAATAAAAACTCCTTAGCAAATATAATATGAAAATTATATATTATAAAAACAAAGAAAACTTAAAAGTAAATACTATTAATAGAAAATTTAACCTAATAGTAAAAATATAATTTAATAAAGGAGCAATTTTTAAAAAAAAATTATTTAAAAATATTATTATTAATTAAATTTTTAATATTATTTCTTATATAATTGATAATCAATTTATTTGGGAATTAAAAGAAAATTATAAATAATATCTAATAATTACTCAAATTTTATTAAATAATTTGAATGTATTAAAATATTTTATTATTAAATATAGAATTATTTTTTTTAAAAATTTTTATTATATTTTTATAAAAAATCTCCAGCAGAAATTTATTAAATAATATTATAATATACTTATTTATAAATATTTAGGAATTAAATAAATTAAAAATTTTTAACTAGAAATTACTTTTGGCCTTAAATATAATAATATATTAAATAATATATTAAGACTTGTGATATGTACTATAGAAATAAGCCTAATCAATATTTATTTTATAAAAAATTACAATTTTATAATATATTATTAGTATTTTTTTAAATCATTTTCTATAATTTTATTTAAGAAATACCAAAATCATAAAACCTATTTACCAATACTATTTATAATAAAGTATTAATTATTGTTTATAAATTTAATAAAATAGTAATCCTAAAATTATAAAATTCTAAATAATTTATAAAAGAATTTAAATAAATTTATAATAAACAAATATTCAGCTAATATAGTTTATAAGTTAAGTATATTTACAATAAAAATACTTTATTTTCTAATAAATTCTAAAATTTAATTAGAAATTAGACTGGAACTAAAGTTAATATTACTAGTAAAGGACATATTCAAATAAATAGAGCAACCAAACAAATTATTCAGATAATAAAAATGTAGTTATGTAATTTTTTAAATATTATATAAAACAATTAAATTAAGCTATTCCTTAACTTTAAATTTATTTATAATATTTTTAAGTATTTAACTATAAAATACACCCCCTACAAAATATTTAAAAAATAGAACTTAATAATAATACTTCCACTCTTAATATTCAAAGAAACAATCCCCCAAATAAACAAATATATTAAAAAAATAAAAAATTTTTATAAAAACCTTCAAAAAGACTTTTAATTTATAATAAAACAAATATCATACTATTATAATTAAAAAAAAAATAGAAATACTACTTTTAAAAAAAGGAGATAAAGTATACCTGCTTACTAAATATATTAAATAAAAAAGATGCTAAAACAAAAAACTTGATTACCAAAAATATAGACCTTTTATAATTATAAAGAAGTTTAATAATAATATTTTTAAACTTAAAATCCTAAGATTTATACATATTTATTAATTATTTTATATTTTATTTTTAGAATCAGTTCTTGAAGGCTTAAGAAAAGATCTAAATAACAAAAAACTAAAACTTAAAAATTATATAAAATATAAATTTAAAAAAATTCTAAATAAATCTAATAAAAAAAATAAATACTTCATTAAATAATCACTATCTTATGGATTATAAAATAACTCTTGGATCCCAGAAAACAATATATTTCTAGAAATTATTTAAACCTACCTTAATCAAAAAACTATATCACAACCTACAAAACAAGAATATAGAAAACCAAGGAAGAGTTCAATTTCAAAATTAAAATTACAAAAACTCAATATAATCTAGTGTTCGAAAAAATAAGCAATATGCCCCGCCAAGAAGTACCTTTCACCAAAATTTGTGTTGGAGGTACTTCTTGGCGGGGTATATTGCTTATTTTTTCGAACACTAATATAATCAAAATTGGAAAACCCCAAAACTAATACTAATAATTTTCTCCTAAATTTTTTGATTTTTTTAGAAAATTATTCTATTTTTATTTAACTTTCTTCTGTTTTAGCATTTAAGGATTCTCCTTTATAAACTATTACCTCTAAATGTTTTTATTTGACCTGATGAAGTTTTTTTTTTTTTTAATTAATTTTTGTTTGAAGTTTAGTAGCTTTTTGTTATACCACAATTTATTCCTTTTTTAAATCCTCCAATTCCTTCTTTTGCTTATTTAATTAACAATCCAGTTGTTTAACTAAGAAAGGAATTAGTAAAATCCATCTTAATCATCTAAGAAAAACTTACAAAAATCAGCAACATAGTTTTTCCGATTATTTCTGATACAAATCGCATAATTTTTGTAGCTAGACATAATAACATACAAATGGTTATTTCTTATATAATACTTACAGGGATTAAAAGCTAAAATTCTGAATTTTTTAATACAATCAGTTTGCAGATTCTGATATTAATAAAAAAATATTTTATTTCTTTTGTTTACATGTTCTACCAGTATTTATATTAATTTTAGATATATATTGATTATTCTCTCATAAGAATATTTTAAAATTTAAGTTTTTGAACTACTACTTTGATTTGATTATTATTTTTTTTTATATTTTATTTGCTTATGTTATCCTTATCCTACATAACCTATATAGACAGAAGTTCTACATAAAACAATAACCTATACCAAAAAACATGCCTACACTAGACACTAACTCTATAAAATAGTCTCAACTACATAGAACTTAACTTCTACATAGATCACTGTCTCTTATAGAAATAAAGTTCTCACAGAAGTTAAATTTTGCACAAAACTTATTCCTTGAAAGAAGAAGATAGTATTACAGACTTATAGTCTTAACAACACAATTACTAGTATCTTATTCTACACTATATTATTCCCAGTTTTACTACATTTTTTTATATAATACTAGTTATTAATATATGTTTGCTTGTCCTATTTAGAACCTTATCATACAGTATTTATGTATCACATAACTTATACGCATACATGTACATGTGATTATGTGAGTATATAAGTATTAAGATCATCAGCAAAAAATTGTGTTGACCTCGTGGACCTCGGAGGTCCACGAGGTCCCAGAGGTCTTTGGCTCTCTAAAAGTCTCCAGAGGTTAAACGACTTTATAACCTCCTCAAGGTTATAAAATTGAGTGATTAAAAAAAAAGCCCTAGGCTATAATAAACCAAATTTTAATGATTTTAATCTATTATAACCTGGGGCTTTATAGAGTTCAAGAAATTTATGGCTTATCATTTTAAAATATATATATATTTTATAAAAAAATTATTAAAGTGACTGAAATAATGGAATTCTAACTTATAAAAATGTGTCTAATTAGTAAAAAACGTGTCTAAATAATAAAAAATATGGTAAAAATGAGTAAAAATACTTACAAAATAGTTTATATTATCTAAAAAACAACTATTTTATTAGTAAAAGATATGTTTCTAGTTTCTATTGTTTATTTACTACTAATATTCAAAAAAAACTAAGTTAAATAATAAGTAAAAACTTTCTGGAGGTCTATGGATTTATAGGTTTTTATAGACTTTTTTCATATTTATTCGTGCGGGCATAGTGTGAACCTTAAAAAATTGTTTATTATTTTTTAATGTTTCGTGATGTGTTTTTTAATTTTATTTTTAAATTGTATTGAATTTGTGCGTGGATTTTGGGCGTTATAGCGCTGCCAATCTAATTAATTTAGATTAAAACTACCAAATTTAATTATAATTTAATTTGGTGCCGTGGAGCCGGTTGGTGCCGTGGGTTGATGCTGTAGATCCGGATAGTGCCGTAGATTCAGATTTAATATATATATAATATCGATGGTGATATTGATAATGATATTGATGGATATTAACGTTTCGATCAATTGAATTGATCATCAGTTAGATAATCAATTGTTTTTTGACCTTCGAATTTATTAATTGGCCTGATATTGATGGATATTAACTGTTTTTGACTTCTGAATTCATTAATTGGCCTGATATCTATTGATATTAACGTTTTGATCAATTGAATTGATTATTAGTTAGATAAAGATATGAATATACGAATAATGTAAACATGCGAACACTAACATGTAATCATGTGAGTATTGATATTTATATAAAGTATCATTATATATATAAGATTATTATTAGGACTGATAAAAAGTTCTTACTTTTCATCAGTCAACTCAATTATAATATAGACTCATAGTTTATTATAACCTTTATTGTTGTTACACATCTCATATATCATTCTTTAATATCATTGTCATACATACTCCACAAGCTCTGAGAACCAGGTATCCTAGAGTGAGAGATCAGTGTTTGGTTAAACGGACCTGACCAAAGTGTAACAGTTAGGTTTTTTATATTTTTAATTATTTTATAAATTAAAATTTGTCTTATTAAGTGAATATGCCGGAGTATTTGAAAAGAATTTTGCCTTTATTACCATTAGAAAGTTTGATCATAACCCCTGGAAATGGCTTACTGATACAACTCTAGACCAAGAAAATCATAAATAATTCAATCTTATCAGATATCAGGCACATCAGGAATAAGGGAAAAAGTAAAAAGGGAAAAGGAGGAAATGGTAAACCTTAAAATAAGTAGTATTATCCTTTACAATTAATATTATTTAACCTCCCACCTCTGTTAGACCATATAGATTCTGAATAATAATTTTGGTAAAATTTTATTAAAACTAAATAACAATTTAACTTAAAAAAAAACTAATAAATATAAAATTACAAATTTAGCAAAATTCTTGGATATACTTATTATATTTATCAGAAAAGAAGGTTTTAATATTAATAATGTAGTAATTTTGAAAGTTTTTAAAATAAGCTGGTTTTAGTTTTAGTTTTATAATCTTATCTATCTTAAAAACCTTCCAGAATTTAGCTGTAAATATAAGATAGTTCATAAAATAGATCCACCCTCCCTTAAAAAAGTTAAAAATTGAAGGAATGGCTTCTCCAACCTATTGTATAAACTGATATTCTAGAAAAAAGTTGTCTTTTTCTCCTCTACCTTCCAAAAAAAATTATTAATAGGAGATTATTATTCCCTTACATTTTTTTATTATTCCTAAAGTAAAAATAACTAAATAGGGTAATTTTAGAAGTAAAGTAAAATTTTTATTAATAATCATGTAGATAGAAAATTTAAAGCCATCTTCTGGCCACATTACTCCTATCCATATAGTAATTATAAATAAAAATTGATATATTATATTATCTACATAGCTTTTAAAGATATTTATAAGCCTGGTAGTTTTAAACTTTATAATAATGAGTATTACTTCAGTCAGCTCTAGACAATAATTTGCTTGCTTTAGCAAAACACTAGATACTATATAAACTAATTAATAACTTTCACAATACTTTAGATCTTTAATTAAAAAATCCACACACATATTAGGACACATTTCCCTCCCAAAACCAAAATAACCAAAAAACCCACTATAAAATAATACCCACTAATAGTTATCATAGTAATGGACCTACCCTCAAATCGCAACAGACCCTTACAATCAAACTAGTCGCAAGAGAGTTCATAATATAAAACATCACGCAACTGACTAATATCAAAGATTAGATGATTGTAATCCGCTTCAAGGCCACTTTCATCAAAAATTAAAATTTTAAACACATCCTGACGACGAGCCGCTAGCTTTATAAAAATTGGGTCATTTAGAAATCGAAGGTCTATGTTGATTATATGTTAAATATACGTCTAAGTGTTTTTGCATCGCCAGTTGGATCCAAGGAAGGGCATACATTGCATGCCACAATGCCACAATGCAAGGTCTTAAGGGTTGATTTAAATATCTATCTTGGAGACTGGTTTCTTGTGCTAACGCAGCTCTGGCCCCAGAATTCCTCGGGGATGTTAAGAGATCGACTGGAGAACTGCATTCCCCAGGCTGAGATGTTGCAGGACAAGCGCATTCCAGAGAGCTGATCTTCCCGCATTTGGAAGCTTGTGGTTGGGTGAATTCCCCGAGATTAGGCGCTGAACCGAATCATTTATCGCGTATAAAATTTCATATGGAAGGAAACGAGTGAAAGGCTGATGCTGTATCAAATGTGGGGAATGAACTATCACGGACTTGGGAGGATCAGCAAAAACCAAAACATTAATTTGTATGGATTGCAGCAATATATTGCCACCACGAAACATCACAACAACACATTATTACCAAGTTGCGATAGCAGCTCTGCGAGAAATTTTTGAATCTAATTATAGCAGATATCAAACTTTATTTTATCCGTAAATATTGGGCTTGATCAACTACGGGACTTCACGGTAATGTTGCTTTCAAGCTACAAATGTCAGCATGTGTAAATCACGAGTGCGCCCAGAGGTGCTTGTAATGGCTTTCGAAGGTCCAAAAAAAATTAAAAAAAAAAATTAAAAAAAAAAAATAAAAAAAAAAAATAAAAAAAAAAAAAAAAAAAAAAAATAAAAAAAAAAAAAAAAAAAAAAAAAAAAAAAAAAAAAAAAAAAAAAAAAAAAAAAAAAAAAAAAAAAAATTTAAAAAAAAATTAAAAAAAAAAATTAAAAAAATTAAAAATAAAAAATAAAAAATAAAAAAAATTAAAATTAAAATAAAAATTTACATCGCCTATATTCTCAAAAACCCAAACATTAAAATTAAAAGAGAAGCGGGTATTACTTCCATTAATCGTAGGCAAAAATTATAATGCTTGTTTAAATTGAAAGTGTAATAACAAGGTAGATATTGCCATGCTAAGTGTTTATGCGTTGACGGGTGAAGAGTAAAGGCAAGTATCTTCATCAGTCAAGAGGGTGAAGCTATATACATGAGGGCCCCACCCGGGCTTGCTGATCCAAAACGAAGGGGTTGGAGAAGGGAAGATAGGCGGGCTATTTGAACTGAGGGGGGCCGATGAACTCATTCGTGAAATGGAGTTGCAAAATACCGGTTGCAGAGGTTAATCCTAAAGGCGATGGAAGAAGGGAGACTTGCCGTGAGCAACCAAACAAAGACTAACTTTGGCTTGGCGACCCTCGGAACCAGACTGCTGCTTTGGGCCGAGGACCAACTTTTTGGCGAGCATGGAACCCTTGGATGGACAACCGACAGCGTGTCAAAAAATGCATGGAAGATATTTGATGTTCCGCTTTTTCGACGAGTCATCGACGTTCATCTTTTCGACGAGCCATCGATATTCTTATTTTTGGCGAGCTATCGGGGGGGTTTTTTTTTTCTTGATTCTTTCCTTTTTCCCTTCTTTTTTTTGCTCCCCCCTTTTTTTCTCTTTTCCAGTTTCGACCAGACCATCTTATATTCATCGGTTATCGTACCGTGGAATCTATTCCATCTGGAATGCGCTATTCGTCGATCATCTCCACGCAAACATTTGCCCCACACCCCCCTGTCTCAATATGCTTACGAAGTCTTGGTCGCGGAGACATCCTAGGACGTAGTTGTACAATTTCCTATACATGGTGAGGATATTGTTGGAACCTCGCCGTTGTTAAACGTATCCAAGACCAGGCCTAGAGCCCTGGACGATGGCACGACATAGCTACCTGCCCTACCACTAAAAAAGTTGGTATTGATAGAACGCGGATGTGTAGGTACTTGAGTTGTTGGACGAAACACCAGGTGGTAGTGGCGTTACATCTAAGGTAGTGATTTGTATTCGTGCGTGTGTAAGGATTTGTGAAACGACGCGGACAGAAAGACTCGTCGGGGCGATGATGGGAATCAGTGGTAGGAGCCTAATTTTTTCATCAGCATTTCAATTCTGGTGGATAATAATCCTAGACGTACCAGACAAAGCTCGTGAGAAATCCAATCGGCACTCGAAATAAAAACGTTGCAGCAAATCTCGCTTTCAGAAGTGATTCTGGCTTTTCTTTGATGGCATGTAGTTTGTCAATTGTGCCGAGAGTCCAAGTTTTGGTTCGCATAGCTTTCCAAAACTAGTGGATACAGAGATTGATCGATGCCGTAAACAATACTCTCGTAATGTAAGACCTCTCTATCAAATCCATCAGATCCACCGCCACCTAGAACTCTTTTTTAATCAAACACCCCATCAAAAACCAAACCAACCACCAAATCCAGCGCAGCGCTGTTGTTGCCTAACGTGCTCCACCGGCCTGCGAGCCACACAACCAAACGAGTCACTCCTGATCACCTGAACAATATTCCATCGACAATTAATTTTCACCGTACCATCATTTCTACACCAAATTCCGCCAAAATACGCAGAAACCACAGGGGGGACCCTTACGTTTTCATGGTGTCATTCTACATTGGATGTCTGGGTACAAGACTGGTCAACCATGGAAAGACTTGCTAGGCAAACTAGGCACAGCTGTCACGGCCGAGCGATTGATTTGAGTATGCTCCCAGGTATTTATTTTCATTTATGTTTATTTTTGGGGGTGAGGTGTTTCCCATCATAGAAATATTTGCTGTCAATTATTGCCCTTTTTAATTTAGATACATTCTAAAATCGGAAGCATCTTCAACTTATAATACTAATATGATAATGTTCTCTGGTTTTATCGCCATATCTCTTATACGCCCTATGATTTCGATAATGCCAGATTCCAGATATTCGCCTTATAAAGACTGAGGAAATTGAGATCTTGTCTTTTTTCTTTTCTTTTTCGGCTTGATTCAAGAAGTCGAGACTTCGATTGGATCCGGAAAATACTAGGTTCGAATTGGTACTTGATATTACACATAGCGAAATAAACGTGAAATACTAGCTAGTTCTCCAGTAAAGATCTCCATATAAATCTAAGGAAAAAACTACAGGTACCACAATTGGCATACTTGGCTTCAATCCTGACTTCCAGTGTTTACAGACCATTTATAATCATTTACACTTGGAAATCCTTGACATGGCGCCTCTCCTTAGCCTTGAGCGATAGTCCATCATAGGAATTGATAGCAATGGTTATGGTGCCATCAAGCGAACTCGCCTGCGACTGAATATCGGCTGCTCTGGATTGAACAGTATCAATGAGACTAAAAGCGACGGACTGTCATATCTCACGTTAGCGTGGCCTAGTGGAAAGACCTTTCGGCCTTTACTTACATCTACTACGGCTTCTAATGAGCGGAGGACCGCGGAAACCGGTTGGCCAATGAAGGGGACAATGCCGAAGAGTCCGGCCTTTCCGATCAAAATGTTCAACAGCTGTTGATGGACGCGAACGAACTGATCGGCAATAGTGTCAGCGACAGCAGCTTATGCAACGAAGTATCAACTTATAGTATCTTACGTCTCTGAAAGCATTGAAGATGGCATCTGAATCCGCGCCAGGAGCGTATTGAGGGTCGTTTTGCATTGCAGCGAGATCAGCAGTGACAGTTTGTACAATATCTGTGAAGCCGGCGATGATGGGCTACAAGATGTTAGCTAGGGAGGATTCTTGGACAGCCGACAAAGTAAGTAACCTACCGGGAAAGGTCCCTGTCCGATGACAATAAGAGGGCCATTGAGGATTGTGATCGAATTGGCCGGTGCCTGGAGTGCCTGGGACTTTGTTGTTAAAATCTGTATGTTTGTGACAACATCAGCTGCTGATAGCTGACAGAGTGTCGGGACTGAGAGGAAGGCGAGAGTGGTCGTAAGAGCAGCCTTGAAGAAGCGCATTATGGAGGATTAAGTAGATATCAAGTTGAGAATTAGTATAAAATATGAAGAGACCTTTTGGTATCAGGTATTCGCGAGGATGCTGATGCTGATGCTGATGCTGATGAGAATTAAAACATCATGGGGAATACATAGCGCATTTATACCCAGGTCCTGTTCGACCAGGAACTGAAGATATCATTGTTACTTGAAAAGGTTTGATATCAATTTGCTAAAGTCCGGACAGCCCTTCTGTAACTTGATCGAAGAGCATGCAAAGAGGAGGTCGGGGATTGCCGTCTAAAGTGCCGTCCGAGAGGATGAAGCTGAGAATCCTCAACTCTCAGGGCGTTGTGAACGGCGCTATGCTCTCCTGAGCGAGTTTCTGTGCCGTCTTGCATATTCATTCCGCGGGAACTTTTGCGAAGCCAACTAATCATTCACGAGATATCACGCATACATGCAAGATGAAAAGCAAGGAGTTGATGTTTGCCTAGAATGAAATAGATGGAGGGAGATATCAAAATCTTGCTTTCTAAGCTGGATGTAACAAAATTGTTTTTTGGAAGCATGCAAGTAGGCCCGTGGCAACCTCCCGTTGGTTCTAAAAAAGAGCCGAGAGATTTAAGTTTTTTTTCCCGATATATCGCGGTATATCGACGGAAAGGTAAGCCGTATCCCAAATGGAAAAAGATCTACAGTCGAAGATCCAGAATAGTTTAGTTTCAATATCTAAACCCCGATTTAAGTGACAGTACATGCATGTATTTCATCCAATTCTCCGCGTGAACACTGCTGTGATGAAAAATATTTTCCGCGTCAACGCGCACGGAACGAGGGGTGCGCGAATATCATCTTAATTTACCACACATCTGGGGATGATATGTCCCGATTGGCCAGTTAATTGCAGTTGAGCTCCTGCCGAGCGGGGTAAGAGAATTATTTTGTTTGACGGCTGCAGAAAATTCGAAACCGGATGCATGCAATGCGTTGTATTCGGACAAGCTTATTTGGTCAAGAGATCTTGGTATCGTAAGAGATCTATTAATTTGGTTGACGACGAGGAATAATAGAGCCTAGCAGTAAAGATATCGGAGCTGAACTAAGATGCGGATTCCACATTCACTAGTGCAAGCCTTCCGCCGGAATTCCGCAGTACTAGCTCCTTTGAGCGGTCCGTACCCGGCCCCATTTATGATCGATCGTCGGAACGCTAGATCTCCTCGCTTGATACGGAGACCGAGATCTAGGGAGCAATATATGCAATAGCTATAGCTAGCTATTAATACTGTGGTATCACAAACCCAAAATAATATTTCTTTTTATAAATCTATCGATTTTGCATCGCTGTCGTCTTCGAAGCTTCGGAGGAAACCCCGGCCGCAAGAGCCTGAAAAACTATCTACAGCGGATGCGATAGAGTAAATAGTGAAGAGACGAGCTTGCCATTTCAATATTTGCGGGAGATCGGCCATTTGGCCCTCGATTCTTGAGGCTACGATTGAAGATTAAATCCTCATGCATAAATAAGTACGAGATAATTGCACTAGATCTTGTTGAGCGCCGAAACCCTGCAGAATTACATGGGCTCAAGTTACATTGTCCCGACTGAGAATTGCCGCAATGTGATGCTATGACAACACCACGCAGACTATCTGCATCCGATTCTAGCAACTTGCAGCATATACTAGCAAATCAGGATGATTCAGTATCGCTATCAACATTCGCAATGCCTCCACAGTCGGGGTCATTCCTAGCGAGCTAGAGCCTAGGGAAGCACCAATCGCCCACGGCCTGTCGGCCATGCTGCCTTGCTAGTATAAAATGGTAGAAATTGCTCAGACGGAGGTATCCATCATTGTGCGCATGCTAGGCGAACTAGCTATATTCTTGCCTCTCCGAAATATTCATATTATTTCGTGAACTCGAGGTATGAACAAGCCGAACAAATATTTTGTGCAACGGAGAACGGAATACGAATTGAGTTATTTCCAATGGACACCTAGCATCGAAAATATGCTTGTTGTATATATTGCACTATTGGATTTACCAGGTTCACATAGTCACCGGTCGGCACTTCTGGAGTATAATTCATTCCAGCTGCAGCTTTGCCAGCAGTTTCTTCTAGATCTATTCTTCAAAATCTCACCTCAGTCGCTTGTGGTAAAAGTGTACGTTCAGTCTTTACATAATCTCTCGCATCCTTGTATATCCATCAATCGATATTCTTTAATTACCCGGGCCGGGTGTTTACCGATTGATGCTCTGCAACTCTCCCGTTTAGATACGAATAGTAGAAGTGATGCCCTATCCCGAGAGCGTAGCCGGCGAGAAAGGCTCCAAACATCTGAAAAAACCCCATGGTGATCCGATGCCTTGCATCACTCGAAGAGGTGGAACCTGTGTTGGTAGAGGTGGAGGTAAAAATGTTGCGGGAAACCTCGCTTTGAGAAGCAACTCTGGGTTTTCTTTGATGGCATGTAGCTTGTCGATTGTGCCAAGAGTCCAAGCCTTGGTTCGCATAGCTTTCCAAAACCACTGATGGATACAGAGACCGATCGATGCTGCAAACAATACTCTCGTAACGTAGAAGAGCAAAGATTTTCTACTGTACTAGGGCAATGCTTTTGCCGCCACGGGCTTCATGCGGCTGACTGATGTGATTTTGGAGACCAATCAGATCCACGCTCTTGCCACACAAACTTGGAAGCCACCAATATGATCCGACATTATAGAACTCGCAAAGCTATGAAAATTCAGGTCCTTTGGAATCGAACATGTTCGCAGCATAAACCTCAGAAACGTTAGATATACACTGACTTTCAGGTTCCGCCTCCTGAAGTAGCAGTATGCCGCCTTAAACTCAACGACCCGGCGTAGTCTGACTATGGCGTAGAATACCAGTATAATCGGTGTGTTTTGAGGACTGCATCCTCAAACTCCAGAATTTCACACATGAAAGTAGTGGCTTTCGTCAACTAGCACTATGTACTGCAAAAATTTGTGAAGTTTTATGGGGTTCGGTGAACGGGGACATCCCAGGGCCTGGTGCGAGTAAAATTTCACCGTGTTTGCTTTTACGAAATATAAATTTTCAAAAAGCTTCCAAGGTCAACCTGAGTTATGTAATCAGTAACTGCCTCTGCCTTCCACAGTTAGTTCCTAGCGAAGAGTCTCTATCAACAGCACAAATGAAATGCATCATACCATACTATTCATCTGATAGAAGTAATACTGGATACCAAAGTGTACATTGAGAGTAGTACCTTACGCCTGCCAGAATGAACAAGGCGGCGGCGGGACACATAGCCCTGACTGCAAGATTTCGCGAAAACTCCGTCTCCCAGCAATTTTATGTGCTGCCTCGTAACCATAACTGATCGAGGTGAATAACTATAAACATCTCCCGCAAGTCCCGACGGTTGCTCCGGAGGATACCTGCTACCTAATAACGTATCGTACAGGGAAGTGAGACAACTCGGGAAGTGAGACACAACACATTCTTGTACGGGCTTCACCACACAATTTCAATCATCGACATCATCACAACCACGACCACAACCACGACCACGACCACGACCACGACCCCATCTGCCACCCTCAGTATAAAGCGTATAGAGGCCAGCCTGATATCTACTTTGATAGATTTATTAATATCAAAACCAAACACCCAAAAACCATAGCCCGATCATCAATCAAATATACCCCAATTCCAACACTATAGACAAAAGGACGCGTTTTACAAAGGATGTCAACTTATGAATATTGGTCGCATCGACTTTTAAAGTATAAGGACTGGATGCTGAGCGGTAGTCAAGACGATTACTACAGAAACTATGGGAATAGGTGACGTTTTGGTTGTGATATCAAAGGATTCGTAACCGTGGAAATCGACGCTTTTTTTGGTGGTGAAGCCCATATTATTGTTGTGCTGTCTCACTTCCCGAGTTGTCTCACTTGCCTGTAGAATACGTTTTACGATATGATGGCATAGAAGCATTGAGGGGGCAACGGCTCGTACTGGGCAACGGCTCGGTCTAAACCTAATTAGGAAACATGGCTACAAAACACTGGAGGTGGCAATAACAAATCTTTTTAAAATAACTCTATAGCTTTATAGGCCATGCGAGTCTAGAAGATTCTCGTTCAAAGCAAACTATTGCATTTCCTACTCTCAAAATGGCCTACTCTCAAAATGGCATGCTCTACCTTCCAACCGAACCCAGCTGTCGTTGGTAATACTATTTCAACACCAGGAGACTGCCAGTGTGAAGATGTCGATGTTGAAGACTCCCCAGTTCTACCAAAAGATGTGCGAATAGAGCTAGCGCATCAAGCTTGGAAGAATGAGGAGGTTAGGTTGTCTATTAAAGAGGCTGCTCGACAATTTGGTGTTGGCTATTCAACCTTACGAGGTCGCATTCAAGGTCGTATTCCAAAGGCGTTAGCTAATCAGGCAATGCAACGACTTTCTGTTCCAGAAGAGAAGGGGATACGAAACTGGATCTTAGAACTATCGAGCTGGGGCTGGCCCGTTCGAATAGAACGACTCCGTGTAATGGCAGTTGAGTTATTAGCTGCTCAGGGCGATATGGAAGATCTTGGTGTTCACTGGACGGACCAGTTCCTGCATCGATATCCTGAATTAAGAACTAAATTTGTAACCGAATTAGATAAAGAGCGTGCTGAAGCTCAAAATCCAGCTATATTCGAGGACCGGTTCGAATTATATAAGGCAACAGTACAGAAATATAATATTAAACTACGGAATCGATATAATATGGACGAAAATGGCATTATGATGGGCATGATTGGTAAAGTTAAAGTTGTTATCTCGAAGTATGAGAGAAAGGCCTATATGGTTCAGCCTGGGAACCAAGAGTGGGTATCATTAATTGAGTGTATATCACAGGATGGACGTCGTACACGGCCATGGATAATATTCAAGGCAAAGCAGCACCAAGAACGATGGTTTTCAGCACTTCCTGGTGCGCATATTGCCACATCGTTAAATGGGTGGACAGATAACGAGATTGGGCTTGAATGGCTTAAGGTCTGCTTTGGGCCAGAGACTCGATGTGACGATGACGAATATCGACTTTTAATACTCGATGGCCATGAATCGCACGTCTCAACTACAGCTATTCGGTTCTGTATAGCTTCGAAGATCGTTCTACTATGCCTTCCTCCGCATTCAACGCACTTTCTACAGCCATTAGATGTTGGAATCTTTGCTCCTTTGGCTAATGCATATAGAGCTGGAGTTCGGGAGCGGTCTAAATATATTGTCAATTATTCAATCGATAAGATAGACTTTCTGGAAATCCTCAATATAGCTAGAAATAGGGCAATCACCCCTATTAATATTGAGAAGGCCTGGAAAGCGGTTGGATTAGAGCCTTGAAACCGGGAGGTTATATTAGGCCAGCTTCCAAAACAACCCTCTATACAACCAGCTACGCAACCGTTAGCAGTTAGCTCGACAATCAGACCGACCGGCAATATAGTACAAGTACCTATTACACCGGGAAATATAGCCCAGGTTGATCAGTTATTCAATTGGATAGCTAATGATGAAAACCTTGGCCTAACAGTATTATATAAGCTTCAAAAGCTTCGTAATGCTGCTTCTTTGGCAATTGCTGACAGGAATCCACAGCGTGCTACAAACGTTGACCTAATTATTGCTGAGAATACTAAGAAGAAACGGTTAAATCGAGAGAAAGCAAGCAATACGCATACGGTCGAGTCTTAAATAAGGAGACTATTGCAGAACGGGAGGCTTTTTGCGAGTTTCAAGAATACTAGCAAGGAGTATCGCGGATCCAACCGAATCTATTAGGTAACCCGCCTAAAAAGCCCATCAAAAAGGTCAATAAGACGCTGGGTCTTCGACTTGGTCCGAGTGGTTTCAGGCTTTCATCGCCTGGAAATTCAAAACACCAGGACCGCCAAAAACACCAGGAAGTCCGATGTCACCAACTAGAGGGAAAGGTTTGGAAGCTAGGAGGGCGCCAGTTAGGATAGCGCCAGATGCTAAGATAATGATAGTTCGAAAGGTGTTAGCGCCAGCGGTACAGACTCGGAGCGGACGAACGATAGTAAAAAGGGTATATTTAGAAGCAGAAAAGAATTAGTTCTATTCTATAGGGAGATGAGGAGGATAGGTCATGTAAATAAAGACGGCGCCGCACAGTCTTCTGAAATTCGATTCAATCGTCTTTTTCATATATTGCCTAATTAGGTTTAGACCGAGCCGTTGCCCCGTACGAGCCGTTGCCCCCTCAATACTTCTATATATTAATATATCAAGAGAATTTTGGGACCATCAGAACGAACCACTATTAAATAAATCAATTTATCAAATAAACTTGGGTTTATCCCAACGTTTTATCGCCCTCTAGTTGCAATCCATCTCGATCATTATTAATATTAGCGACGTTTAGAGTTCGCCATGGATTGCCAAGACCTTCCTATTAAGGCATGTTGACTTCCTAAAAGCGTAATTTTCTAACTTGAATAGGAAGTATTGGCAACCCACGGCGAACTCTAGCGATGTTCGTGAAAATAAATATGCATATTAAAATTGGTTGAAGCTATGATGTATACTGGTAGTCCTGTAAGACTTGTTAGATGCAAGGTAGATCCGTCGCGATCTGCAATATTTGGACAGATATATCCGGCAACGAAGTTAACCAGTCAATCTAGCATATAAGACCGCTTTACTTTGGGAACGTATTTCTCGATTCGTAGGCGTGGGATGAGCGTCCTATAACTTGTGTGTGTTGGCTAGGATCGGGATTATCACCACATTGAGCTCGTCGAATAAAATTCCATAATTTTGCCATGCGTGAAGAACAAATATATCTAAAAGCGTAATTAAAGAACAGAAGGGAGCTTGTTATCGTGATGGCTCGCTCTTCCCACCAGCTCTGTTGTAGCAGTCTTTACCTTTTTGGGAGTTTCTGACGTACCTTTCACCCACCTCTCGCTCAAGACAGCACACAGCACAATTTTCCAACACAATTGAGGCACATTCCTGCACGCGTATCTCTATTATTCCAACAAAGAAGTTTCACAAAAATTAGATATGTGAAAAATTGTTTCCGCAAATTCAGCTGTGAATCGAGTTGCAGGTTCCTTCTGTCAAGCGGGGAAAACCACGATAACGCCCCAGGTGTGCTTAGAAAAAAGTTCAGTTATGGTTCTCCGCTGATCTTAGAAAAAGCGCTCTGCGAAAGACAAAAGCAAAGCGGACGACTCGCCAACAGATGGAAAATCTCTTTTCACATTTCTATCTAACGACCGACAAGACTGAACACAGGCGGGTGTCGCACTCGTTTTACATCGCCAGAAACAGGTATGTCGGCAGACCCCAATGTTTTCTCTGAAGGATGTCATTGAATTTGTTAAAATTTTGGCTATATGAATAATTCATGATCTACAACCAGGAAGCGTACGGAGGAATCACAATCAAACAAGGATAAAAAGTACGGCAACCACCACCACACGTCTCGTGAAATGGATCCGATCGACGGGCCTTGTTAGGCTGAGATATACAAAATCCTGATGGGTATGTTCTATACCAAACAACAAATCGTTGAACCTTTCCGAGCGTTACATTAACAATTATTGAGATATGTGAGTCGTAGATGCTATGTTAGGCTGTTGCCTTATCCCGGATTCTGTGTTTTCTGCAGATATTTTTCTAACTAGAAGAAGGCTGGATATCACCAACGACCATTCACATGGCTCTGCTGGCTGTGTAGATTTCTGCTTTGAATTCACTAGCTGTAGCTTTGTTACGGGGGAGATCTATATTGGAAATACCGAAAATTCTAAAGTCAATTTATGATTACAAACTAATTTCATGGCATAAGATAAATTTAGAAACTGGGATTCTTATTATTAATAAACTGATAAATGGTTTATATATTAACTGGTAAATGTTTTATGTTAAGTTTTAAGTGTTAAGTGCAAAAATTCTCAATTAATATTAAGGTATAAAATTTAGTTATTATAGAGTCCAAGAACCACTTAACTGTCTCTAATATTATAATATTTTGTTCTGAATTTTGGTGATAATTAAAGTATAAGTGTTATATTATAGCAAACCTAGTTATTGTTTATTTTTAATAATTTGATGTTGAGATTTTGCTACTTTATAAAAATATTTTCTATATTAAGCTGGCTAATATTTATTAATAAATAATAACCATTTTGAGAGTATTTTAAGAATTTGATAAACTTTCCTATTTTGATTTTAAGTAGTTTATATAATTTGGTATACTTTTTAAAATAAATTTTACTGATTAATTTTAAAAAATTTGAAAATTTGGGAACATCCTATAACTTGATAGTGTTATCCTAAGATCCTGAGGCGATTTGCTTGCTGTCTAGTGAGAATATTATAGTGCTGATGTATAATAAGTGGTCTACAAGCGTTTTCTGGAGGTCCTTGGTTATGGCATCCTATAGCTTGATAGTGTTGTCCTAAGATCCTGTGGTGATTTGCTTGCTGTCTGGTAAGAATGTTATTGCATCGATCTGGTCTGAGTGGTTTGCGAATATTTTCTGGAGGTTGCTGATTATGGCATCTTATAGCTTGATAGTGTTATTCTTAGATTCTAAAGTAATTTACTTGCTGTTTAGTAAGAATACTATAATCCTAATTAATTTTAAATAACCTATAAATATTTAGATTAAAGATGCTGATATTTTTTATATTTAAGGAAATTTTCTAAATTACTTTAGAACTTTATTTAGGTTGTTTTTTTTAACTAGGCTTATAGGAAGGCTAAAGGTTATAGTAGAATTATAGATTTGTAATAGTTAAGCAACTAATGCCTAGTAGTATTATAATAAAAAACATATAGTATCTTATATAAAAACTAATAGAAAAACATTCTTTTTTAACTAGATGAGCCTTTAGTCAAACATTAATTTAAAAATAAAATAAATATTATTAATATTTATTATATTTATTAATTTTCTTATTGTTTTGATAATATATAAAAGTTTATTTAGTAAATTTAAACATTCTATCTATTATAAAAATTTAATATTAAAGAATCTAATAAATTTTTTTTACTTATTAAAAACATTCTATATTAATATAGTTAATTTAGTGTTTTTAAGATATTACACTTAGAAGCTAGCTGCATAATTTACATTAATAACCAATAAATCATTTTTTATTAATTTTTAAATTAAATTAAGTTGTGGTAAGTTAGTAAAATTGGTCTTAAATTGATGGGATAGATGAAATAAATAACTTAGTGTAATCTTACCATATCCATAATATCTATTGGTGCTAAGTACAGATTGTCCGTTCTCAGCTAAAGCCAAGTAGTCTCGAGCTAATTAATAAATAAACTCAATATTGGCAGTTCCTTGTATTTTAATAAACAAAGTATATCAATTAACTAATACATTAATTATAATAAATTTATTAAATAAATTTAATATGTTTTTTACTTCTGCTATATTTAAAAGTTAGTAGGCTAGTATTATTATCTTGAAAAATTATATACACCCTTTTATAATGGTTAATTTACCCAAATAGAACTAATTAAATTCTTGGTTATAAAAAAAGATTAAACCAAATAGTAAATATCAAAGTATAACTAATACCTTATTCTAGTATATAATTTTAAGTTTTTTACATACTAAGTTTAGTTATAGAAATATATTTTCAACCCTTTCAGTAAACTTATTTTATATTTTTTAATATAGGGTTGATTTATAGTTATTATAATAATTAAGCTCAACCACTTTATCAGTAATATAAACTATTATAATATTAAAAATATATTTTAAATTAAACTCCAAGTTAATTAACATTTAATTTAATTTAATTAATAATTCCTACTTAGTATTATTTAGTAATTAACTTGTTAATAATTATTTAATTTTGGATAAGTAGCTAAGTTTTGTTTAAATAATAAACCTTATAAAATTAATTATATCATTATTTTGGTATTTATTAAAAACATTTATAATTATGTATATTTTTGGGTACTTATATTAATATAATATTTTTAAAAAGATATTCTAAAGTATTTATTAAGAGATAATATTTTTATTAAAATATTTATTTATACTATCCCAGTAGTGTTATAAACATTCATTAAATTTTTTTTATTAATTTATTAATTATAAAATTAGGCTTTTAATAATTAATTTAAAAATATTAAATTTATAGTTAGTATTTTGATAAAAAAAATAAGTTATTATAATAAAAATATCATATAAAAATAAAAGTTACTTAATAAAATTAATAAATATCATAATCTTTTTTTTGCCAATATTATTTTTAATTTATAAAAAATAAACATTTTCTCTATCTTTCCAACTAATATATTATAAATTTTAGAAAATTTAATTAATATATTTTTAAAATAATTTATCCTTTTTTTTTTTTAACTGATTTTTAATAATTAGCATATTAGGATATTATAAAAAATAGAAATAATATTAATTTATATTATTAACAATAGTATTTTTATTTAAAGGAATATATTAAACTATAACATTTATTAATTTTAAGCTTATTAACAATTATTAATATTAAAAAATATTTATTAAAAGAAAACTATATTATTAGCTTACTATTTTTATAATAATTACTAATAATATTAACCTTATATGAATACCTACTCAAAATATCTTATTCTACATATTCTCCCTAAGTTATAATATAACCACTCCCAAAAACATTTATCATATAAATCCCCTCTACAAATACTTAATTAAAAATAATAATTCCCAGTTTATTACATCTGTTAAAATTTTAATAAATTTCCTGTTATCCATATCTATCTTAATAACCACTTTTTTCTTTATTATAGTCATAATTTTGAAATTAACTAAAAATTATATACATTTTAATATTTTTTTTATCAAGGTTTCCATTTTGCCTCCTTTCCCCAATATCTTGATTGTTTTGTAATATTACTCTTTGTAAAAAGTATTATCCTCAGGAATAATTTTGTTAAACAAACCCTTCAATATTTACTAGTTTTTTAATAGTTATTAATAGTATGTTTAATAAAATTTTTAATTTTTAATTTTTTATTCTTCTTAAAAGTAGACTTTATTATTTCTAAGATTTTACTAATAATTAAAAGTTTATATACTACCAGCCAGAATACTTAAGAAAAATTTTTAACATTTATAATTATATTAACTACTTAACTTATTCTATTGATAATAATAATAATCAAGAAGATTACGCCTACTATAATAATGAATTTGGTACCTAATATATTTAATAAAAAACTAGTAAATTATTTTAGTTAATATTTATAAATAATCTTAAATATACTCTTGGTTAATAGATTTTGAGATAAAAGTATTTACTTAAATAAAGAAGGTTTTTCTTCTAATTATAAATTTCCACCAAAAAGAACTATTAAACTTTGTACTAAAAAACCAATGAGGAGAAGGCAAAAATGTCGGAAACTTAAAAACGGGGCTGGAAGGAGTTGTAGGACCGGCTGAAAGTTGAGCCTTTCCTTGCATTAGTGGCATGGTGTTCAAGCCTCTCAACCGATCAGATTCTCAAGACTATAACTTGTATGGAGTATCACTAACTAAAGTTTAGAATCTTTTTATTAATGTTATATTAGTAATATCTCTACAACTTAAAATGGTGAGGTAGTGGAAACTAATACATCTACTTTAAGACTAATATAATTTACAAAATAGATCTAGATCTTAAAATTGCGTACATAATTGTTCTTTGTCTGCCATGAAAAAATTATCTTGTGTAGCTTGCCAAACATCACCAATACAAAGGCTTGTGCAAAAGTAAACTTATTACTTATGTAACCGCCAATTACATTTATTGGAAGGTAATATCAGAGTAGTGCTTTGTATATTAGTCGATTTTTTTCTCTCTGTCGCCGAAACAGAGACTATTATCGTTAATAGTTGAAAAATGAACCTAAACTGAGCTTAATCTTGATTGAGTGGATCAAGCTGTCAGGTTGTTGAAAGCTTAACGACCGTCGCTAGCTATCTCATCGCAAATTCTGCGGTTTGGGGTCCTTCAGCCGCACGCCAATAACAAGGGTCTTGAAGGCCAGCTTTATTGCTGACAAGTATTAGTTTTTCGGTTTTGCCCAACAACGTGTCCTTCCTTTCATCAGTTCATTAGCGTGCAACGACGATTCTCTTTGCACAGATTTGAATCCGCGACTTAACTAAACGACTTCTGCCCAAATTAACGCCCTGTACCCAGCAACACATTTGAACGTTGCCTTTTGAGGGTGCTTAACCAGGAACTAATAACTAAATGCCAGCTGGAATCGTCTAGACGCTGGCTCACCAAAAAATCCTATAATCATCACACGACTGTACCATGTCGGGCGTCGAATATATCGCTGTCGCAGCTGCGACCTCCTCGATTGCCGCTATTATTAGTGGGATGAATCAGGTGGCTCAAGCGGCTACACACGCTGAAAATCTCCCCTCGGCGTTCCGTCGAGCGTCAAACACACTCTCAGTAATCAAGGGAATCTTAGAGGCAACGAATTCTGCCCTCGAAAAACACGAAGCATGGAAAATCGAAATCTCAATCAAACGTACGCTTGAGAAATGCGATGAAAGCTGGGGACAATTGAAATATTTATTCGACAGAGTTGTTCTCGGGGATGAGGCTGTCAAGGCTTCGGGGAAAGAGGGCAAAGTGACAATATTGATGAAGGAGATTCTAGAACGTGTACAGCTCTTGGCGGCCTTCAAGATAGTGACCGCGGCGGAAGAGGAAGTGATTGTCAAGACGGATATAGACAATGAGAAGCTCGCCGAGAACATCGCAGAGGCGGCTGGCTGGGAATTGTTTGTGCCCGACCAGGTATTCGTAGACGGGAATTACACCATGAGGGGTCATATCTTGGCTCAAGGGAGAACGTGGAACAAGATATTCTGAGTGGACATTCGCGTAAGGTCAATGTTACTGGCGACTACTACGAGAAGGGTAGGCCCACAGTCTACGAAGGCTTGTCAAAAAAGTGTTCGGATGTGCATATTTGCTTGGCATTTCGTGCTCAGAGAGAGTGGGTGGGGCCCGGAGGTGCCCATAGCGCCCCGGTGACTAAAAAAAGATGATTTTGCAAACATCATCATCTTCATCATCTTCATCACCTTCATAGCAACTGCTACTCCAGAGGCTCTACAAGCTTCACCTCCACCTCCACCTCCAAAAACTCCACGCCGTCCCGAAACCACTTCCCTTGAGCGGATTCAGATCTTGACGGCACTGGCTTGTGGCCGCAAGCAAGCAGAAATGGCTGATCTATTCAAGGTCTCCAAATCCACAGTATCACGAATACTTGCTAAGGCTAAGAGCCGCGGTTATGATCCTGCCAATCTTACCAGCCTGAAGATGGAGCATTTTATCAATGAGCCACGCTCAGGGGGGCGAATACAGCGTTGGATTGAGCGTATTGTGCGCCATATTCAAAAAGTAATTGAATTGAATGGTGGCAAAAGAAGGCACGACGGACTCTACGGTTGGAAAACCGGAGCCTGACTTCACCACCGGGGTCGCTGCTCCCGGAGTTGTTGTCTCCCGGGCCACACACTAGTGTAATTAAATGAAATGCCACACATCCGAACACTTTTTTGACAAGCCTTCGTACTTTTGAGATTATTTCAAAATCCAACATCAACGCGAAAATTTAATGAGAAACAACTGTGGCTACATAGATTTCCTGCTAAGTGGGTTTTGATTTGCTACTATTAAGATTTTTCGTACTTGACAAACTATCCATACAGTCCCTAGAAGCTTGTCTAAACCCGGCTAGTCAACTTCCATTCAACCTACATCTTGAGTCTATTCCTTCAATGATATATAACTCCTTTCCCGCCCTTCCAACAAATAAAAGGATGAATTAGTAATTATAACTGATGAGAAATACAAAAATAATAAGCTCCCGAAGGGAAATGGCAGTCCGGAGGGCCCACGGACTCAGATTCCCAAATTTTGAACGTTATGACTATAGCGCACATGTTTATGCTGTTAGTATCAACATAACACGTAGGGTTAGCTATCAACTGCAAATTTAACCCTTTTCTTTGTATTCCTCTTTATCTTCGAAATACTGGATCGGAGGCCCCCTTGAGACCTTTTGTGACGGTGTGGTATTTGCGACTTGTACCTTTTTAGTATCGTCAAGTCAGTTTCAAAACGATCGAGGATGCAGGGCCAGTTCCTCTCGAGATCCTCCCGGGCTACAAACTCGATCTCCCAGTCGACCAAGTATACAACTCCATCTTCCTTTTCAACGCGCTTTGCCACTCGGTAATGGATTCCTCGTTCGAAACGGCCCAGAGCGATTTCGGTGAGCATCTTGGATTTCCATTTTACCGCGTACAATAAACGCCCTTCCTTGAAGATAAATCAGACCATATCCTCGATCTCCCACCCATCTTGATTATATCCATTATAGGGATAAATCGCATCTTCAATGCAAAAATCGTAACCGACCACAGAGTCAACATCTGTGACTGAACCTTCGCTTCTACTGTAAAAGCCTTCTTTCGATTCTCGATCCGTATGGCTGATGCTTCGATCCAAGCATGCAGAAGTAAGCCGTGGCTCCGATTTATTGACTCAAACGCTTTGGATAAGTAGCTTTTGGGGGCTAGGAGGGCAGTCTAATCTCGACATCTTTCACCTTCCAGTATTTCTCGTGATCCCGGGTAATCCAACAAGGCAAGGTCTATCGGATTCGAGGCACCTGAGGTGAGAGATGTTGAAATTCTTGGACATTTGTAACAGAGAATAAATAATCTGGTTGAAATAGACGAGGAGAGTTGCTATTTGAAAAGAAAAAGAACAAAGGCTGCAAGCCAGACGATTGAGGGATTGAGGATTCGGATGGGCAGTTCCACTTGCACGATTTAATGTGGCAAGACAAGAAATACTCGCTACTTATCAATTCCAAAAGTGAGCGAAACTACAAGGGCCTGCTAACAAAGCATTCTTGGGCCTGTAAATTTGCCTCGACACTTCAAACCCCCGCCGCCACGTTTAATTTTAATTGCAAGGAAGATATTTCAATGCCCGAGCAGGAGCCATGCATCCTACCGACGCCTCCAGTGGTAAATATTTAACTCACACCACTCAAACTGTCTTACGAACATGGCCCTTTATGTTCACCTCAGCGCTTATTCCCACGAAGTCTGCGCACTTTGATGTCGATTTGTCTGCTTTAAGACCAATGAGAAGCTACCTAGTGCAGTGCATTCTTGACTCAGGTTAGAGGATGTAGTAACCAAGGGGGTCAGTACGTTAATCGATTGGCGGATTGGGATCTTCTCATAATCGAAATAGCAGAGGGGGGTTGAACACCATTGCAGGGCTCATCTGTTCCAAAAAGCCACAGGCGCTCGTAACCCGTAAGGCAGCCCACTGACGGCAAGGGAATTCATGATATTGAGTCTTTACTCAGTGAACGGCCGAAATTGGGCCCTCCGACTCTGTTTGGGAGTAAAGTCGTTCGCATTTTTGGGAGCAAGTAGAGACCTTTATAATTCGACGCATTCCCACTGAGTAATCAGCTTCAATTTCTTGCTTCAACAAAAGTATACCTGCTTTTTTCTTTCTATATCTCGAAATTTTCAACATCAACCAAAATGACGGCTTTAATCTCAGACCCTCAAAACTTCGTCGCATTTTACCCGCTTGCCCTCGAAAACAGCAGCGTGCGAGAAATTTTGGATGACCTCTACAAAGACCTCTACCCGGCTCTCGAGGCTAGCGTAAAGTTCGATGCAGGCGAACAAGACTCTACAATCTTAGGCCTTCAAAACGCTGACTTCGACCCTTTTACGCAACATGAAATATTTCAACAATCAACAAATACTTGGCTACTAGATGATCAGTATGATGAACCACATTTTCGTTACAATACGGGGGACCAGTTAGTGCAATCATACATCTGGCCAGCTAGACTAGAAACCCAACCATTCTTCGATTGTAAGCCAACGAGCGCCGAAGCAATAGCCGTAAACCCCGATCGAACAGAAAATACTAGCGATCAAGTCAGTTCGTGTCAACTTCAAAAAGTCTACATTAATCAAGCCCTGGCATCAAAGGACTCATCTTTGATCAGACATTTGTGGCTGCACCATTAAATAGGGCCACCAGCAACATATATCCAATGCAGCTATTGCACCGGCTTCTATCCAGATAAATCATACCTCGCATTTCACATCCGCGGAGTCCATGAGATAAAATCAGAAGCACGCGAACGAAAAAAAATCCGGATTTGCAATATCGAATTGTGCAAACGAAGCTATAAACATAAATCAAATTTGACAAGACATCGAGGAGAGGCTCATGTGCATAGACATATGAAACCGTATCCTTGTGATGCATGCTCTAAGAAATTTACTAGAAGGGAGAGATTACTCGAACACCAAAAAAAATTTCATGTTATCGAGTATAATTAAACAAGGCACTTTGACGGCGCCTATTGCCCCGGCGTTTATATTGCCAGGTTGACGTAGAAAGTCATTCCTACCATTTTAATCAAGTGTATATTCTAACCTCTTGTTACACCATTATGTACACTAGATAGGTTTCAATGTCTAAAACCCCATTCGGGGTCTTTTAGCGCTCCCAGTTATTAATTCCATAGCCCTCTCCATTCCAGCTATCTGGCCCTCGAGATGTCGATTGACACTCGTCAATTCTTCTACCCTCTTTTGTGCAGCATACCTTTCTTTCTCAGTGTCTTGAAGTTTTAATTTAAGCTCCTCTATCTCATCTAGAGAAGCGCCCGCAGGTTGCTCCACTCTCTGCAATTCTGGCGACGCTCTATGCGTTGTGTTATATCTTCCCTTGACCTAACTGAGAGAGGAATATTGCTGAGTGGACGTGGAACCAAGAGCAACACTCTTGCGTGGCCCTTCTTGAACATCTATCCGATTTTCCTGGATTAAAGAGAGCTCCAGCAGCTAATGTAGCTCCCCATACGAAGCCAGCGGCGCCGTAACAGGCCATAACAACGCTTGCACAGCCAGCTTGACATATCCCATACGCAACCGGCCCAGCAAAGACTGCAGAAGGGACGGCTAAGATACCGGCAAATGTGAGCAATTTCATGGTTTCCGAACTTTGTATTCTTCGATTATGGAAATAAAAAGAGGATTGATGCGGTTAGCATTACTTTATATCGATAATAAGTTGTGTAACAGTCTTAGGAGTGTACCTGGATATTCCGGAAAGAAGGGTGTAGAGTGTATTTTGAAAATATTTGTTTCTTCTGAAAAATTTAGTAACGAATGTTTAAATAAGTTGCTGGAAAAGATGAAATACCGGAACATTGTCCTATAGCTTGAGCTAATATCTATGGCAACCCCAGCAAGTATAATAAGACAAATGAGCGATTGTAAACTACCTCTATTTATATGACTTATATCTTCCAAGCGCAACACTTTTCCTATCCTGAAAAATTCGCTGCGATTCAGGGTATTTTACATTCCCATATAAAATGCCGGAAAGTTATATGGCCATTCTAGGTTTAGTACACACGAAAGAAGAATAGTTTGGCTGTCCCATGGCCGTTTGCAATCGCTAATTAGCCAAGCATTACATATGAGATTACCGAAAGAGGATTTCTAGTGCTATACTGGAGAACGAAAGAAATTTTATCAAGCCGTTTTCACTAAATAGCATCTGGAAACATCAAAAAGGGTCTTCTGTAATATCCCAAACATTTTTAGGGGAAAAGGTATACAAAAGCCTATATAAATTGTGACAGCCAGTTTGAAAAACTATATAAATTCAGAATTTCTTTTAATTATATATTCCCTTCTCCAGCATTAGACACAGCTAGTAGCCTAAATGAATTTCACGGCGTAAGTTTCAATCATTTATTCGAACCTGTGAATTACTGACAGTACCTAATGTAGGCCCTTATATATCCCCGGTAATACGGATATCACCCTTCTTATAGGGCCGGACGAAACTAGATTCGAAGCGAACTCTAATATTTTGGCATCACAGTCCAAGTTTTTCGCAAATGCTTGTTACAATGATAAATTTAGAGAAGCAAAAGAAAAGATCATAAAGCTACCAGAGCTTTACTACCTTGAGACCATTGGAGTTCTCAAATGGCTATATAGGGCAGATCCTGAAATACACGATAACTTCATGGATTTCGGGCCGACTAATAGGATCCTAGAAATACTAAAGGTTGCGGACTTTCTACAAGTTAGTGGCCTTGTAAACGACTACAGTCGCACTCTAGAAACAAAACTTCGATATGCCCATTCTCTAAATGGTGACCAGATCACCAACTGCGTAACGCTCATCCATCGAATATATGAAGTTGGGGGCTCTATTGGTACGGAAGAACTTAGGATTTTCGTGCGAAATTTGCACAAAGGTAGTCAGAGGTCCAGCAACATCGCTTGTTTCCGTGATGGTCTTGCATATATCGAAGAGCCAAATGGCAAATGCTTCAAAGATTTCATCTATGCATTTATAGCAAACCTATAACTTACCAGGCTGTAATGTAATTTAGTCTTCGTATTTTCATTTTTTTCCAAAATCGTACTTGATTCGAAGAAGTGAAAATACCTTCTGATCATTGAGAGCGGTTGGATTCAATAGTGGCAATCAGAGAAGATAGAAGAATAGGGAAAGGGTTGCCGGAAGAGTGTGGGAATAGCACACCGAAGTCAAGAAGCTTTGATACTCAAAAGTTTATGTCTGTCCTGCGATGAAAGCTCGGGAGCAACGGAAAACTAAAACCCTAGTGTTGAAATGAGGTGCATTATTACATCTCACCATGAATGCGAAATTCCAAATAATTCCACATGAGATACAAGACAAATATTAAGAGATGAATTGAGGATCAATGGCAAATACACAGATTCAGGCATACTTGTAGCTTGCGTGAGAGCTATTCGAGCCGATGCCAGGGATGTACACACAAACCTTCCGGCAAATGAAACCCGAATAGTCTGATGCAGTCATCTTTAATGAGTAGGCGAAGTCCACAAGACTATTAATACATTAAAATGTATTTTCATGCCTCATTCATGCTAGGTGCATCGGTATCATTCAGTTCCTCTACAACTGTATTTTTTATAGAATAGAGTAGCCTCTAGTACAGGCGCTAAGGCTATTGGACGGAAGTCGGGCGAGAAATATTTGGGATATACGGAGAGAAGGAGAATGGAGCAAAGATGACGAATCATAATTATGGGCAGGATGAATTACGAGGCAGTGGAGAAGCAAAGCCACTACCGGTAGATCTCGAAGGGCGGAGCCCTTGCTTCAAGTCATTATGCAAGCCCGCGCTAGGGATGCCGGGAATGCAAAGGTTCTGTTCTTATTGATTCGATACCAAAAGCTCATACTGTATATGTCTCTAAGCTCTCACATTCAGCACCGTCTTTCATGCACCCGGGACAAGCTGCTGCCTAGTCTCTACAAGGTAGACTAATAGGTAAGCCATCCACAAGTTTTCATAAATGCCCGCTTGTCGTGACGTATTGGCGTGATTGCCTTGTTTTAGGTCTTGTACGCAGCATGGATAGCAGTAGTATAAGATTCTGTAGTATTAAAAACTCCTCGAGGCTTTTTCGAGAGCTGTTCATGCACTAACCACTAGCTTGTAGCCTCGAGAGATGTATGCGTATGTCCTATAAGACCATGGCATAGCAACTGCGAGCTCCTAAGCTAATAGTAAACCTTCAAATTGGCCCCCAAATGAATATACGGAGTAGCTGACGCAGTGAAAGAAGGGGTTCGAAATTATGCCCACCCATGTTGTCAGGCCGTTGATCTCACGGCCAACTTCGATCTTCTGCCCAAGTTCTCAGAGCCCCCTATATTTTCCTCATTTGCAGGAAACCCTCAAGAGCTTGGATGACCTTAAGCTCATATTCTAGATATACTATAAGCACACGGCTCGAAAATGTTCATATCTAAAACGCATTTAACCTATATATCCTAGTTGCTCGAGTGAGAGGCGGTACACATGCTGTGCCTAGCTGAGGAATTTATAACGGGGTGTGTTGTTGACGTGTTAATCTGGATGTGCCGTCGCCAAGGGACTTGGCGAGCTCCTGATCCGGCTCCATTTCGCACTGCCTCGTAAGTACCACGCTAAGCCGACCAAGTCAGCGCTAAGATAAAAAAGGTGAATATTATATTACCATATATAGAAAGAGGACGGTAGTTTATAAAAAATAATTTAAAATAATATTAATAATATATTATAAAATTAAAATTTACCATAAGATAAATATTAATTAGATTTATTTTTATAATATATATCATAAATCTTAATATATTATTTAATATATTATTATATTTGTGGTTAAAAGTATTTTTTAGTTAGAAGTTTCTAAATTTATTCAACTTTTAAATATCCATAAACTAATATATCATAATGTTGTTTAATAAGTTTTTGCTAGAAATTTTTAATAGAAATATAATAAAAATCTCTAAAAAGAATAATTTTATATTTAACAATAAAATATTTTAAAATATTTAGGTTATTTGAAAGAATTCAAATAATTATTAAATATTATCAATAACTATTTTTTAGTTCCTGAGTAAACTAGTTTTTTAATATATAAAAAATAATATTAAAAATTTTATTAATAATAATATTTTTAAATAATTTTTTTTTTAAAATTATTCCTTTATCTAGTTATATTCCTAATATTAAATCAGATTTTTTATTAATTATATCTATTTTTAAAATTTTTTTATTTTTATAATATATAATTTTTATATTATATTTGTTAAATATTTCCTATTAATGAACTTATTATCTATTAAATTTTTTAATAGAAAAAAAAAAGATAAGATTTTTATAATTAAAATATATGGTAAAAAGTTTTTTAGTTTATAAATATACTTTTTATATTTTATAAACTTATATAATTACTATTAGTTTTTTGTTATAAATTAAATATCTAAATTTTATAACATCAAATTTATAAAATAAATAAATAATAGGATATTATTCATTATTAAAATATAATTAATATAAACATACACCTAATACAGTGTTTAAAATATCAATTTTGATTTTAATAAGTAATTTTAGATTATAAAGTTAAAGTATAAATACTAAAAAAAATAATTATTTTAATATGTTAAAAGCATTAATTTAGCTAAGAGTTATATCAAATTTAACTCTTATTTTAGTAAATTTAATCAAAGTAGTTAATATATAATTGTATTATTTAATAAAATATTAATAATAGTTATATAATTTTAAAAAAAATTAGATATTTTTAATAGTTTTTGGTTATAATTAGTTTTAAATAACTTATATTTTTTTAAAGTCCATTTTAATTCCATTAATTGTTATAATAGTTTTTAAGAATTTATATTCAGTAACTTCAAATTTTGTTTTTTTAAATTAAACCTTAAAATTATATTTGTTAAGTGCTTTAAAAATAAGAATAACATGTTTCCTATATTTTTCTAGATTATGACTATAGATCAATATATCATCAAAATAAATAATACATATCTTATTAATATAATTTCTAAGAATATAATTTATAAAAGTTTAGAAAAATACTAGTATGTTAATTAATCCTATAAGTATAATTATATATTTAAATAATCCATATTAGTATTTAAAAACTATTTTCCAAATATCTTTGAATATAATTTTAAAATTATAATATCCGACTATTATATCTATTTTAATAAATTTTTTAGTTCCTTATAATCAATTAAATAATTTATCTATTTAAAATAATTTTGTTTAATTTTTAATAGTAATAATGTTAAGACTTTGATAATTTATATATATTTATAATTTTCTGTTTTTCTTAGGTATAAATAATATGGGGTATTTAGCTGGAGATTGAGATGGTTAAATATATTTTTTATGTAAATTTTTTTTAAAGTATTTTTGGAGTGTTTCAAACTCTTTTTGTATATAAGTATAAATAGGTATAAATTTGGGAATGGTGTTTTCTTAGAGTGGTATTTTATAAATAAATTTATTGAATTTTGGTAAGGCATTTTTGTTAGATAATTTCTTGAAGGTTTTGATTCATCAGCAAAAAATCTGAACCTCCCAGAGGTCATTGTGTGGAGCACGGGAGGCTGACAGGGATATAGGGAGGTCATTGTATGATAACAGGAGGCCGATATTAATCTTGATACACCCCATCAAAACTTTAAAATAATTAACTATGGATATCTGTTTTTTAAAATCCAATATAACCTTCTTATAATATTAAATTAATATAAACCCCTTTTTAACTTCTATTAATATAAATTTTTTTTTAACTTTTTGTTATTCTTTATTTTTTTTTTTACATTATATTTTTTCAAATTATCTCAATTTTTCTACAGACACACTCTATTTAATACAATAAAATCAAAAAATAAACAATATAAAAATAATAAATTTAATCTCAAACTACAGTATCTAGAATTTATAATTTAAAAGGCAGCTTCTATCAGACTATTAACATTAATTACCACTTTAAAAAAATATTAGCATACCAAATCAGCCACCAATCTTAATTACAAAAATGTTATAAAAGGAAGGTTAATAAAACCTTAACTAAAGCTTATCAACTCCCTAGTAATGTCCTTAACCAGCCTTATAAGAGTTCCTTTAATCAAAAAAAAATCCAATAAAAACTTATTATCTGAATATAAAAATATAATTTTTAAAAAATAAAAATCCAGCTTCTTTTTTTAGTAATTCTATAATAAAATCTAATTAAACAATCCCCAGATAAAAGCATATACTTAAAATTTAATAATAAATAATAAACTAAATTTAATCTTTATTAAAATTATTTATAAATTTTTTTTTTTTATAACCTAAATATTATAATTATAAGTTAATATTAGTCAAATACATTGTTATATCAAAAATTTTTATTTATATTTAATAAATATTGTTAAAAATACTGTATTAAACGCGTATAATCTAAGCCATTTTAATATTAATGCTCAATTAAACAAAATTAAAATATTATTAAATTACAAGTTATTAAAATATCTTATAAAAAAAGGAACTATAATTAATCTTTTTGTTAACAGATATATACAATCTGCTAATAAATACCTACAAACTTTTTTCACATATTTAACAATTTTAAAAATTTTAATACATTAATACTAGAATTTGTAGAGAAAAAGAAAAATAAAAGAATTAAATTTAATAAAAAAATTAAATTCTAGAATTTTAGTATAGAT
This sequence comes from Dactylellina drechsleri, assembly GCA_036971345.1. Classification (NCBI taxonomy): domain Eukaryota; kingdom Fungi; phylum Ascomycota; class Orbiliomycetes; order Orbiliales; family Orbiliaceae; genus Dactylellina; species Dactylellina drechsleri. Next base: position 92,664 of record JAJTUB010000086.1, read on the forward strand.
TGCTATATATATTTAAATTGTATTAAAATTATAAAAAAATAGTGTTTATAATTAGAAAATTAATTCTTAAATTGTTAGTAGTTAATATAAAACTTCTAACATCTGCTGGTTTAAATAACATAATAGTTAATCAAAAATATAGCAATCTTTAATAACTTATATACTAATATAATCAATCAAACCTAGGAGAAACTAGTATCATACCACTAGAATCTAATACAAACCCATATTAATACTATATTAAATAAAATATCTAAAATCGGAATTCCTTAAAATTTTATATTAATAAATAATAACAAAGAGCAAAAACTGGATTTATTATTAAAAAAATAAAAAAAGATTTTAAATATTTAGTAAAAGACTTTATTTTATTTTCTTTTATTTTATTCCAATATATATTCTTGAATATATATATAATTTTAATAAATAAATTTATTTTGAATAGAATCGGATACTAGAAAACAGCCAAAAAATTATAAGAAAATTATACAAAATAACAAGAAGGTTATACTAAATGATGGGAGGCATATAACCTTTTGTGGTTTTTGGTTATTGGTAGGATGGTACTAGGGTATAAAAAACATTTTAATTATCTGAGCCATTAGATGGTAGGGATGGTAACACATTTTTTTGCTGATGTTTATTTAAAGATTTATTTAAGAATCTTGATAGTATTTTTAATAATTTCTTTAATAATTTTGCAAATATTTTTAGCCTTAAGCTATATGCATTTAAAAATATTAGGTTTATTTCAAAATTGATGGTAGATTTTTTTATTAAAAAAATGTTTTATGAATTATAAATGTACTTCTTTTCTTTTTATTCTATAGTTATTGTTTAAACAAAATTATTAATAATTATAATAAATAAAATTAAGAATCTTGTTTTTTTAATTGATGGCAAAATCATATTCCTGTAACCAATTAAAACCTAAAATTAGATTATATTTTTGAAAATTAAAAATATTAATTATTCATTCTTTATAATATCTATTAATAAAGATAATTATTATAATTTTGTAATAAATAATTTTTAATATATTTCTTCCAAAAACAATAATATTATAGTAAGTATTTTTAAATTATATAAAAAAATATTTTTAAATAATATATTTAATTAAAATATAAAAAATTTTTATACCACTATCTATAAATACATTAACAAGAATTCCATTAATAGTAGTATTAATATTAAAATATTTATTATTAACTAAATTTAATTATTTATCTAATCCTTTTTTAATAAAATTAAAGCTAGATTTTTTAAATTACTTCAAATTCTAAAGCTAAGTTAGTTTAAAATTTTAATAAATAATAAAATTATTATATAACATTTACAAATATAAATTTGCTAAAATCTTTTTATTATAAATTATTATAAATATCAAAGACAAGTTTCTTTTTTTAATATAATTTTAATTTAATATAATTTTCCAATAATATTAGTTTATTTTTATGTATAAATAATATAAATAGAAAATTATTTTTCATAAATAATATAATAAGTCGAGTGGTATGAATGTGC
>JAJTUB010000087.1:0-55129 GCA_036971345.1 Dactylellina drechsleri
TTTACTTTTTTTTTTTTATCTACTTTTTTATATAAGTTTTTTAATTTTATTCTTTTAGTATGTATTTTTTTGGTTAATTTTATATTATTAAAATTAATATTTTTAGCTTCCCCTAAATCCGCTATTAGATGTGTGGAGTTTAAGAAGGAATAATAAAATCTTTTATAAGTTTTTATAATTTCTTTTTCTAGTTTACAGATCTTTATAATCTACTTTATATAAAAAAACTATTTGCAATAAAGATACTTATTTACTAAAAAAATATTAGTTATATTACATAAGTTTATTTTTAAATATAAGGAAGTTGCTTACCTTTTTTAAATTTATTAAATTCATTTTTGTTTTGTAATTTTTTTTCTTTTACTTTTTACGATATTGGCTTTTTAATATTTGATGTTAGATTTTTAATATTTTATTTTTTTTATTTTTTTACCTCCAGAGTTTTCAATTTTATTTATTTCTTTTTTTTTTGATACCAACTTTTTAATGTTTGGTGTTAGATTATTAACAATTTCTTTAGGCTCTAAATTATTTAATATAAAAATGTCTGTATTATTTAGAGGAGGTAAGGTTTTTTTTAGGGTTTTTAAATTTTTAACTTTCTTTTAAAATTTTTTAACTTTTAAAAGATACCACAAATTAATTTATAATTTTTTTATATCTTTTCTTAGAATAATATATACTTTGTATTATACTTAAATCTGATGTGTCGAAATTTGATGATTTATTAGTTTTAAATCTGGTAAAAGATTTCAAAATATGTTTTTGTTTTATGTTTTATTTAATTACTAATATTATTTTATAAAATGGTTATTTGAAAACAGCTTTATGATGTTTGTAGGAGGATTACTAATGTTAGGTTAAATTTGGATATAGTATATAAAAACTTATTATTAAATTTGTTAGGAGAGATGCTGGTTTTAATAATATTTATTAATAAAGTTTAACCATTTATTATAATTATTATTTTTATTATATTATAAAATTATTAATCAAACTAATATTGGTAATAATGGTAATAATATTAATTAATTTAATACCAAATAATTAATAATTTTTTTATATTTAAAAAAGATTTAATAAAAACTTAGTTTATTTATTAATTGAAAATTATTTTTAAAATTAAATTTATTTAATAAATTTATATATTATATGATATATTAATTTTTAAATTTGATAATAGTTTCTCTACATCTTTTTTAATTTATAAAGAATGTGGTATTTATTTGAAACATTTATAAAATATTTATTTTTCAAGTCTGGATTATTTTATTTAATAATAAAATAATTAGGCTTTTTATTAAAATTTATTAAATTTTTAAAATTTTCTAGATTGTTTATGAATAAATTTTTTAAAGCTTTATTTAATTAGAAGATATATTTAAAATTTAATAATAATATAACTAATTTTTAAAATTATTGAGATAATATATAAAGATTTGTTTGAAGTATTTAAAAAAAATTTTGTAATAGATTCTGCAAAACTACTAGAAATTTTTTGAGGTTAGATGTTTGAGATTTAATAATTAGTTCTTTACTTTTAGAAGTAGGGTATAGTTTTTCAATAGAAATACACTATTCTTGTAAAAAGAAGAGGTTAAAAAGAGAATCTATAGTAATAGTTGGAAGATTTAATTAATATGGGTATAAGTTATTAATATTATAATAAATTTAATATAGTTATAGTAATGGTTGGTAGGTTAAGTTAAATTATTTTAAATTTAAAAACTTGAATATATTATATAAAAATTTATAATTTATTCTATGATAACTGCTTATAAATTTCATAAAGTTTTCTAGAAGTTTTTTTAAATAAAAATATTCTTATAATATATTAATAAATATTCTATTATTATAAATCTTTATTAAAAAAATTATATAATACCAGTTTGTATTTTAGGAGTTTAGTCAACCTCTTTATATTAAATATTAGATTTATAAAATACAATTAAAACACCCCTGTTAGTACAAAATTGGTTTAATTTTAAAAAAAAAAAAAAAATTGTTTTAAATTTAGATAATTTATTAACCTACTATTTATACTTTTTAAAGTTTGTTTATAAATATATTAAAACTTTCTAACATCTATTTTAATATAAAAAATTAAATTATAATTTTTAAGTATCAATTCTGTGAAAAAAAATATAAGTAAGATGGATAATAAATAACTCATAAATAAATATATTATTTATAATTATTTCACAATACAATTAAGAAGGCAACAGATATTATAAATTTTATAAACAATTTTGAATAATTTATTAATCCTAATAATAACAATATAAAAATACCAAATAATTTTGATATAAACAAAATTTATATAAAGATATTTCTAAATACAAAAAATCCAATAATAAGCCTATTTGAACGTATATTTATACTAAAAAATCAATTATTATTATTTAATAATAACTACAAATATGAACTTATTAAATAATTCATTAAAGTAAAGGTTTCCAAAATATTAATAGATAAATATTTTAAATTAAAAAAACTTATAAAAGCTTCTACTAGCTCCTATATGTTTACATATATATTTTGGAATCAAATCAATATTATGGAAAAAAAATTTAACTTTGATTTTAAGAAAATTGTTTATAATTTTAACATTCCAAATTGTTTATTTATCAAATATTTATATCATAACATTATTAGTTATATTGTATATTTATTATAATAGTTAGTATATATATCAAGTTTAATATATATTTTTTGTAAAGAATATAATTCATATAAAAAACATTTTTATTCTGAAATGTATACTACTAACTAATAATAGGAAAAATAGGTAATATAAACTTAGTATATTATATAAAAAATTTAACTAATAATAATTTTGTTTAGGAGCGGATGTTATAAGACAGAATAATAATTCCTATAATTTGTGTATTGGATAATTTATATTTAATTAATTTTTCTGGTGATAAAAAAATCTGGTTGATATATATTATAATTGGTAATTTGTTTTTTTATATTTATAATAAGTTATTAAACCATACCTATATACTATTTGCTCTACTTCCAACTTTGCCAAAAAAAATGTATTTAAATTTATAGTAAAAAAATTAAATTACTAATAATATTTAAGAAATTATTTAGAAAATTTTTTCTCTTTTAATAACCACTACAAATCCTACAAAAAATATAATAGAATTTAAAATTAATATAACTTATACTGATGGTTTAATTCAAAAATGTTATTTATGATTAATTAGTTAGATTGTAGATTATATTGAATATTATAAACTTCTAAATATTAATAGTTAGTTGTGTATAATATGTGAAATTAATTTCCAAAATCTAAAAATATATGTTTTAATGGGTTTACCTTAAAATTATTATAATTATAAAAAGGTAAAAGCTAAATTATAATAAGATAATATAACTTATTATAAATATTAAAAATTAAAATATTATCTAAAGTAAAAGAGGTTTAATAAGATTTTAATAATTTTCTACTAGTTTTTTGATATTTGTTTTAATATTTTTTTAAAATTAGATTTTTTTATGGTTTTTATCTTGGTATACTTAAATATATTATTAAATAAATATTATTATTTATTAAAGAGTATAAAAGATTAAACATATTTAATATAATTTAAACTGAATTTTAGATATTTTCTAGGTTTTATAGATTTAAGCTTACCTTTTTATAAATTATTTAGTAAGAAGGTAAAGAGTTAAGATTTATTAATTAAATTTTTTTTTTTTATACTAATAGTTATTCTAAATACACCACCTATCTTTTAATAACTGATTTTTAATAAAGTTTTTATATATGTTTAAATATTTTTAAAATTTTATTTGTTTGTGCAATATAAAAGTTATATAATAGCAATTTTGAAATATTTAGAAAATTATTAGCAATAATTTTATATTATAAAAAATGTTTTTTTAAAATATTGAAATATTGGATAAAAATGAAAATTTAAACTAGTATATTTGTAGTGTGAATCGGATATTAAGAAGCAGTTTACAAACTCAAAAAATCAATATAAAAAAAATTTAATAAATGAATTGTAACAAATTAATTCTGAATATATTTTTAATTTTTAGCAATTAAAAATTTTTAATATTATTAAATTTTATTAATTAATTTATTTTATAGATTTTATATAACTGTTTGAATATTTATAAAGTTAGTTGATAAATATATTAGAATTATTTTATAAATTTTTTAAAAATAAATATTAATTTTTAAATTATATTAATTTCCTAACTTAGATTTTTTGATATTAAATATATCATCACATTTTCAAACTACAACGCTTAAATTTAAAAAATTTTTTTTTTTTTTAATAATCAAATTTATTGAATTTATTACCAGTTTCAAAATGTTTGTTTAAAAACTTTACTAATAAATTACTGCCTTTTTAGTTTATTAATTTATCCTCTCATTTATTTTTTTCAACAAACATTTTAAAATTTTAAAAAAAAATTTACAATTTTAAAAAATCATAACTATTATTAAGTTTTAACCAGTAGATTATTAATTATCTTATTCAAAAATTTAAATTACCAGATTTATAATATCATTTATTTTTTTATATAAAAAAAGACTGGCTATAAGTAATCTATAAAAGTTACTTAATTAACATCTTAAATCTAATAATAGATAAATTAAAATCCTTTTTATTTAAATTTAACTATTAGCCATATAATTAATTATGTATACTAGTTCCAGACTTTATAAATCCTTCAAAAAACATCATATATCTAATATATTGTACTAAACTGTTCCAATAGTATAAAAACTAATTTTAGTATAATTTTATTTTTATAAATTAAAGCCATAGAAGCTAGTATAAATCTTTTTTTAAACATCTACTGTTTTATATTGAATATATTTTTATTGTTTTTGATTTATATTTTTAAAAAAATCATAAATTGCTTTTAGTTACTAAATTTTGATTATTTAAAAATAACCAAATTTAGAAATTATAAAGCCTAATTTGAATTTTTAGTAACTTGTCATTTAATAGCCCTTACCTATCATCTAAAATTTAGTTGAATTATATTATTATTTATAAAAACAAAATTTTATTTCTTATTTAACTAATATAAATCAATAAATAATATTAATTTGTCAACAGTTATATCAATTTAAAATAATATAACATCTTTTACTAAATATTATAAAATTATTTATAAACATATAGAGATAAATTAAAGCATATAACTAAACTACTTTTATAAATAAATTTTTTATTTTTATTCAAATTTAGTTAATAATTAAATTTAATATATCCCTCTTAAGATTTTTTTTATTTTATTTTTTAATTACTTTTTTTTAAAATTATATATTTATATTTTTAAAGTAATTTTTTTTTCCAGGTTTTTTTAATTAATAAGATTTTTTTTTTTACTTCTATATATTTATGAATAGTTTCCTTGTGTTTACTTAAATATACCCCTCTAAAAATCTTCTAATACACTTTTATTAGTGCAAATATAAGTAAAGTAAATAGAAAATCTGATACTTACTAAAAAAAAAATGTAAAAGAAATAATTGAAAGTTCTAATTTTATTAAAGTATATAAAATCTAAAACTAACCTCATTACATTTAAAAAAATAAGTAATTTTAAAATTTAAATAAATTTATATTTTTATTATTAATTGATTGTAAATTAAGACGATTAATACAATAAATATTACAATACCAATTTAAAAAAAAGTTATTAAACCTCCTACTCAAAAAAATTTTATATTAGACATAAAACAACAAACTATAGTTTTCTTAAAACCCCTTAAAAATCTTATAGAAAACCTAAAAAACAATAAAAACTTTAAAAATATTAATAATAGCTTAAATAAAGATATCAATTTTAACTTAATTAACCAATTTATACTACCAATACTAGCTCCATCATTTAACAAATCCAAAGAGTTTGTTAATCCTTTTATTAGTAATTTTGTTTCTAATTAATTACCAACTAATAATATTTTAATATTATCATCTATTGGATTCTAGGAATTTATTACTAAATCTTAGAAATATATATATAGCTTATTATTATAAATAAATCTAAAAACTAAATTATATAATTAGTTAATATTTTAATTATTAATATTTGGTTAAAATAACATATTTTCTTCATTTTCTACTAAATATAAAAAATTTTTTAAAAAACAGTTTTTAAACTTAATATTATCATCCTTACTAAAATTATTTTGTATAATATTGACTATTTTTAATTTCCAAGATAACAAAAGCAGCCCCTGCTTATCTTCTGACAAATTTAATGTGTCTAAAAACAAATTTATTAAAAAATATAAATTAAAAATAATTAATTTTCCTAATATCAAACAACTAATATATAATAAAATAGTAAATAAAATTAATTTATAATAAATTAATAAAAAACTATTTACTAATATTATAAAAATTTAAAAATATATAAAAAATTTAATAACAAACTTGGAATATTAATCTCTTAAATTTTATTTTTATATTGTGGTATATTAAGTTTAAACCCTTTAACAATATATATATTCATTTTTTCCTAATTAAATAATAAATTATAAAACAATCAATCCCATCTTTCAATTATAATTAGAAAACCAGATATTTACAAACTAGTAAAAAATACCAAAATAATATAACAATATATAACTTTTCTTCTTAAAAATAATTGATTTTTTTATTATAACCAATTTCATCATAATAATATAAGTTTTTAAATATCTACTTTTAAACTTCCTAAAACTAATACAAAACTCTATAAACCAATAATATTATCTTTACTATTTTTATATTTCTTAATATACTAATTAAACAATATTATAACTCTACTATTAATTAAAAATATTAAACTAAAAAATTAATTTATAGTTTAAATAATCATACACTTACATTTATTAATACTTATACTTTTATCATTTTAAAACAATAAAAATCCAGTATTCATAACTGTAGAATTAATAATTAAACAAATAAAATCTATAATAAATTTCTACACATTTTTAACAATATTATAAAAAGGCATTTTACTAATATATTACAATAAAAATATATTAATATATAACTAATAAATTTTTTAATAATACCAAGTAATCTCCTAATGTCTAATAAAAAATCCTTACAGTCCTCCAACATCTAATACAAAAAATTTTTAATAGTTTGAGATTTCCGTTTTTAGATGTACTAATTCTTTTTTTTACAAATACTAATACAAATATTATAAATTAGGAAAAAAATCTGAAGAGTTTTCTTAATCTTTTATAAAACACGTTATATCTAGTATAAACTATAATACCATTATATATTTGATTTTTAATTTTTATATTTCTTTATTTTATTATAACTAAATAATTAGATCAATAAATATATATACAGATTTTTTTATTAATACATTTTTTGTAAAATTTTCAGTAAACACATCGCAGCTAATACCAGATTCTCAAAGTTCTAAATCATCCTAAATTTTCAAATCTTTTTATCATCCCTAACATTTCAATTTTCGAATTATCATAGACAAGATATATATTCTAATATCTGAGATGATTATTATTTTTGTTGTCAAAAACAATATCAGCTTTCTAACATCTAAGACAGGATTAACAATGTTATTTTCTTGGATTATTTTCTTGCTATCCCGTCCCAGACGTGCAGAGTCTGGTGTCGTCTGGATGCCGGCGGACATAAAGTTGCCGTCCTAGAAATCCCGTCGTCGGACGACCAGGACGGCAACACATTTTTTTGCTGATGTTCACACAAGACCCAATCAATATTAGCGTATATTCCTATAAGATCTTAGATTTAATCGTTAAAATCTAAATAAATACTTCGATATTTTAAAAAAATATTATTTAGCGTAAATCTAACCTTTTTACTAAGAATTTTCGAATTTTTAGAAATATTACAGATTTTTCGTATCGAAGCTAGAGCTATAACTCTTAAATTTCAACAAGCGTTATTCGCTTAGGTCCGATTAATAGTTACTATTTAATTTATAATTCACGAATATAACTAAGTTATTACTACGTTAATAACGTTATTTCCTAGTTATAAATTAGTAATATAATAAGAAGAAAAAAAAAAATTTTAAATAAAAAAAGGTAGAAAATAATAAATAGTACGCGTACTTTTAAATATTTATTATTGTCATGCTGCGCATGATATATGGTTCTCGAGGCGGTTCTTAGCCACCCTAAAACCATTGAGGCAATATAACCTTAAAGTAGCAAATTACTATATCCTTAATGCAATATATAATTACGACCAATCTCACTATAAAAATATCAATTAATTTAGGGAGTATAAATAAGCGCTCATCAATAAAATGATCCATTAATAAAAGCTCTCCAGCCTAAATTTATAAACTAAGGCATTAATAAACCTAAGTACAAATTGGAAGATTTAAAAAAATATAAAAATATAAGATTAATTAGCTAACTATATTAATTAATTTTAAAAAATATAAACAATTATATTAAATATTTTAATAGGAATTGAGATTATAAGAAAGTTTATATATAAAGCTTATTTTAAACACTTATTATTAAAAAATATTAACAAAACTAGGTAAGTATTAGGAATTATAAAACCATCTAGATTAACATAATATACTATAGAGTGCGACATGGGGCGGGTTAAGTTGGTTTCTAGATAATCAAAACCACCTACAAATCAGTTTTTAGATAATCAAAACCACCCACAAATTAATTTTTAGATAGTAGAAACTATTTATAAATTAGTTTTTAAATAGTCAAAACCACTTACAAATTAATTTTTTTTTAAAAAAAAAAAATAAAAAAAGATTTAAAAACTATTAAAATTATAAAAAACTATTTTGCTAAGAAACTGTAGAGTTATAAAAAAAAATAATTATATCTAAATTATATTGGTTTATATATAAATCTAAATATTTTTTGTATAAATCTATATATAGAATAATATTTTTATTTTTATTATTTAAATCAAGAACTAAGAGGTTCAAAATATTAAATTAAAAATTTCCAAAATAATTATAAAGAAATAAAAGAAAAATTAATTATATCAAACCATTTTAACTTAAAGGTTTATAATTATACTTAAATTTTATTTTTTACTATTAAATATATTCTAAATAAACATTACTATTTTCAATATTAAAGTTTCATTTTTTAATAATATTAAATTCTTAATCTCCATATTTTTTATTATTTTTTTAAAATATAATTTTAATTTATAAAATTTTTTATAATTATAATAACTTTAATTATTTTAATATATAAATAAGATTTTTTTTAAATTATAATATCTCTAACTTAACTAAAAATTTGTTTTATATTAATAGAAATAATTTATATACTAAATATATCCTATAAGTTAATGTGTATAAATATGGACCACCCCTAGTTTTGAACAACGCGTTTTCGTAAAAACTTGCCTTCATACAATCACACACATAATCTTATTCTTCCTTGTATAACTATAATATTTAGTTAAATAAGTTAGTTTTTTATGAGATAAATTGGAGATGGCTAGCAAACATACATATAACAAAGTGGATATGGTTATGGTGATAAAAATTTTTAAAAATGGTTAGTTATTGAAAACTACTACTACTACTTACACAATACCACATTCTATTCTCTGGAATTGATTAGATATTTAATAATTATATAGTTTGGTTTATGAAAACCAACAACAGCTTTCTAAAATACAAAAAAAAGATTTTATAAAATAGACTTTACATCAAAAAGCCCTCAGATATGTTCTTATATATACCTAACTCTGGACTATTATTATTAAAATTTTTAAAATATAAAATAATAATAATTTATTGGGTAAACAATGGATTAACAACTTCTTAGATTGTTACCTACAAATCAAAACTAAATTTAGTCATCATACCGACTGGTAACAAATCAATTATACAAATCCAACAAATATAAATAAGTTATTTAGCTTATACAAAACTATATCTTAAATCCTTTTAAAACAACAATATAACACAGATAAAAATAGTATAATAGCTAGAATGGGTATAAACAACCTTATTATTAAAAACTCCAACTACCAGAAAGATCAGGTTCTTATAAAAATAAATTATTTATGTTTTTAAACCTTATTTATTGAGTGTATGTTTGTTATAGGTATTGTATTTAATCCCCTAATAATTTTCAAAATAAAGACTATTTAGGATTAGTAATTTCGTATGGAAATATTAAAAAATAACCCCAGATGGCAGATAACCTACTCAGAGAATAACTAAATAAGTAATACCATTACATTAAAATAGTTAATAAAAATATTTTTACTGGAAACAACTACTAGTAATTCCTTAGAGGTAAAATTACTAATAATTAATAATTATGGTTTACATATAATTAACAAATTTATAATTTAGTGTTATCTCAATAATGTATATATATTGTTTTTACTTACTTATATTTTTTATATTATTTAGCTATTAGATCTGGGATACTTTTCAGTTTTGAAAACAACATATCAACAGCAACTAGATGAGTTTATAAACCTAAACAATATTATACACATAAATAAAGCGTTATTTTTTTAGTTTTATGTTAAAATATGTATAACTACTTTTACAGTAAAAAATATTATTATAAAATAAAGAACAATTAGATTTTACCTTTACAATTATTATAAATTATTACAAAATTGTTAAATAGTAGCCCAATAGCTATTTATTTTAGTTTCTAAACTAATTTTTAATATTACCACACCTATAAAAAGTTAAAATATTAATTATATATTTAAATTCTCTATATAAAATTTCTCTACATATTTAACAATTTATAAGATTAATAGAAATTAAAATAAATTTATAATTTAGCTTACTTTAGTGGAATAAAAGTTTAAAGTTATAAAAATTAAATTAAAAACTATTTAATTAATCAAAAAAAAGAAAATATATATGAAATTAAATAAGAAATTTATTATTCTTATAGATATAATTATATAACAAGGATTAGAACTAAAGCAACTTCTTATTAATATATCAAATAAAACAAAATCAACTATAAAAAATGATAAAGTAATTGTAGAAATAGAAATATTTTTTTGATGATCTAGCCATATTTAGCTGTAGGTAGTATATTATCCAGGTTATACAAATGATGATTTTGTAGAAAATTAATAAATTGATATAATTTTTGTATTTATAGCTCTAATATTGTATAAAATATATTTAATAATATATTATTTCTTGAGTTATTAAAAAGTAGTCCGGAACTAAGGAAGGTCCATATTTGTACACATTGACTTACCATTTATAATAATATAGAATATTTTTATTCATATATCTTCCATTAATTAATTAGTAATAAATTTGTTTTAACTTAATAAAAAAAAAAAATTAAAATTAAAACTATTCCACATATAAAGTAACAATAAATAGAAATATTATTTTTAAACTTACCACTAACTAATTAACATAAAATTTAGTTTTATTTAAATTTTTATTATTTTTTATCAATTCAAAGCGACTAATAATTTAATAATCTAATTTAAAAAAAAAAATATTATAAAACTGTTTATTTAAATTAAGTAAATAAAAATAAAAAAGTTTTTAAAAATTTTTAAATTATTTAATAATATTACCTAGGATTTCTTTATATACATAATTTTTTTTATAATATTACAAGAAGTTATCATAATATTTAATTTTAAAATCCTTATCCTAATCCTCTAAAATATAAAAAAATAATTTAATCTATAAATTAAAAATAATATTAAAATTTTATAATTTACTTTTTTTATTATCAGTTCTGCTATAATATTTACTTAATTTTTTTTTACAGTATAGAAGAGGATTTTTAAATAATCTTTTTTAATTATCAAATATTAATTTAATTCTTTAGATATACTTTTCTAAATAATTAAATAATTTATTATAAATATACCAAATATTACATATCCCAGACTATTTCAATTCAAAAAAAATATTTATAAATTTGTAAAAAAATTAAAAAATTCTAATTATAAATTAGATATACTCAAATTTTTTTTTTAATAAAAATATAATAATTTTTTTTTTAATAAAAATATAATAATTTTTATTTTTATTTTCTAATAACTAAACCTAATTTTTAATAATAAGGATTAAATATATAAAATAGATTAATATTAAAAAAATAAAATTCTAACAAATTAATATATTTAAAAATAATCTAATAATTAGGATTAATTTGATTATATTAACGTTTTTTTATAACTATTTTTAGATTTTAGATTTAAATTAAATAGATTTAAATTATTCAGCGTTTGTCACAGACCTATGGTCTTGACAGCACAACTACCTGTACCTTATTTTATGCTACACCATTCCCAGCTCTGCTTGCTATATTCTACATAACACCTACTTTTTATAAACCTGTGCTTATTTATTTTATTTATAAACCCTTGTTATATGATTTCTATGTATTATATGACTTGTATGCATATATGCACATGTGTATAAATGATTAAGCACACTTGTATACAGATGTAAGCAGATAATTAACTTGTATGTATATATGTATATGTGTACAAATAACTATTAATATTTGTATGAAGTATTATTATGTATATAAGACTATTGTTAAAACTGATGAATAGTTTTTACTTTTTATTAATTAATTTAAATATAATATAAATTTATAATTTATTATAACTTTTATTGTTGTTATATATCTTATATATTATTTTTTGTTACTTTGTAATTTATATACTCTATAAAATCTAAGAACCCGATATTTTAGAGTGAGAGATTTGTGTTTGGTTAAATAGATTTAACTAAAATGTAATATTTTGACTGATTTTATTTAGACCTGAAAGAGAAGCATATATATGTCAACAACAGAATTTAATTTTGAAAATTTTATTATATTAAAATATGAGATAATAGATAATAAAAGAGATTGTGTACCTCTTTATAATGTATTTTTATATTTTAGTTAATTTATTGTTTATTGGATTAATTAAACTAACGAATATTCTAGAAAATAATTAAGAAAAGTATCACTTTTATTTAAATTAAAACTAACTATAAACTTACCAAATAGAGAAAATAATATTTTTTAGAAAAATAATAAATTATATATTAATATTAATATTTAAATTAATAAAAAATTAATTATATTAACAAAAAAATCTAGGGAAGAATTTATAAATATTAAAATAAATTATAATAATTATTTATATATATACTAGAACTTATGTAGTAATTGAAGAACATATTTCCATGGATGAAAATAAAAATTTTAAATTATTAGAATTAAACTAATTAGAATTACTATACAAAAATAAAATATACTCTAAATTTATTTTTAAAGATAAAAGCAAAAAATATTAACTATTATTAAAAATTTTTGATAAGGATTTTAATAATAATAACTTAATTCCCAGTAATAATAATAAATTTATTAATTATAAAAATAATTAATAAATTATTTTTTATAATAATATTAAATTATTAAAACCAATCAAATTTAAAAGATCTTTTATAAAATTTAATTAATTTTTTAAATAATTTAGTTATATTTTCTATTTTTAATTTAAAGATTTTTTTAATAATAAATATAAAGTTTGTTATATATTTCTCTTCTTTAAAGAAACTACCTTTAATATTTATAATATTTATTATAAAAAGTATAATAAAAATATTTTTTATTAATAATATTATAAAATCTTTAATATTATTTTAATTTTTATTAATTATGTTATTTTTACTAAATTTTTTAGATAGATTTGTAAATATAAGAATAAATAAAAAAAAACTTTCTATAAATTTTATAAATTTTAATAAAAAAAATTAATAAAAAACTATTTTTAAAAATTTAATCAATACATTCCTTTTATAAATTATAATAATAAATAATTACTTTACTATGTTAAAAAAAAATTTAAACCTTAATAGAGATAAAAAATCATATAATAAAAAATTATTAATAAAAATTTTATATATAAAAAAATATAATTTCTTATTATTAAATTTAATAATATTTTCTATAAAAATAACAAAGCTAATATAATATAATTCAAAATATTAAAATAATTTAATTTTGGAAATTAATAAATTTATTAAAATAACTAATCTTATAATAAAACAAAACATCAGAATATTTATAAACCTAATTAAAAATAACTAAAATTTAATAATAAGTTTTAAAATTAATAATAATGAAATAACTAAAAATGGATTTTTAAAACTACTTATAAATTAATTTTTATAAAACTAAAAGCTACTTAGAATTAATATAAATTATAATATAACAAATTTCTAAAATTTAATAAATTTATTTATTTTAAATATAATAAGGAAAGACATATAGCCAAAAATTATAAACAAAATTAACCCCAGAAAAAATAGTAATTTAAATAAGTTTGTATAATAAATTACAAAAAATTATACCAACAACATAAAACTTATAATAAATCCAAATATAAAAACAAATACCAAAAATTTAAATTAGAATTAGAACTTAATAAAACTTTTAATATCATTATCAATTAAACCATTTTTAAAAAAAATTCCCTTGAAATTATTTTTTAATAAATTTATAATATTATAAGCAATACTTGAACTAATTAATAAACTACTATTCAATTAAAAGGATTTATTGAAAAAGATTAGTAAACAAAAGTCATATCTCTAAATTAAGATATTTTTAAAATATTAGATATTGAATAAAAATATGTTATATTACTAAAACAATCTAATTTACCTATTATTAAAGAATACTACTAGATTTAGAATAATCCCCTTCTAAAACAATACTTATAATATATTAAAGACTTAATTAATAATTTAAGATAAAAATATTGATATTTAAATGAGATATAAAGTTGATTTATTCTTAAAGACCCTAAACCTTATTAACCCAAAATTTATTTTAAAAAATAATTTAAAACTATTTACAATAAAGAAAATTAATAAAACATCTCAAATAATGATTCATATAAAAAAATCTTTATAGAAGAAAATAAACCAACTAAGCAATATTCAGAAGGACAATACAATTAATATTTAGAACCAAAAGATAACAATAAATTTTATAAATATGAAGATTTAAAAATATAAACTTTTAAAATATATTCTATAGAATATAGAAATTAGAAATATCACTTATATAGAACCTATAACGTCAATAAATCAAAAAACACTTATATTCTTTATATAAATAATATTTTTATAAAAGGATTCCACTTTGCAAAATAATTTTGATGAAGTTTTTATAAACTTTATTAACATATTATTTATCTTGTTATAATTATTAAATATAATATAAAATTTATTAAAAATTTTAATAACTATTAGAATATTATTAAAAAAGAAAAAACTTTTATAAAAAAATTAAAACTAATAGTTATTCAATCTAAATAATATAATAATATTATAAAATATATAATATATAAATAAAAATTTAATTATATAATATATACTAAATATCTTACCACATATAAACATTACACATAAAAATAAATAATTTACACTAAAAACCAACTATAAAACTAGATAATTATTAAAAAATATATAAAGGAAAAATTTTATTAAATTTTAAACACTCCACCCAGAGTATACTCATCTTCTAAAACTTTAGTAATACTTTTAAAATAATAAAAAAAATTATATTATTTTATTATCCAATTTTCACTCAACTTACTTAAATACTAATATATTAATTATAAATTACCAACAAACAAAAAAATTATTTTAAATATTATAAATTTAATTAACAAATTTTTAAACTAAAAAAATTTTAAATTTTGATATATTTTAAATAACCCAGTTTAAGCTTTATTAAGAAAGAACCTAATAAAACATTTAATAAAATTATTAAATAATATTTTAATATTTTTTATATAATTAATAAAAACTTTATCAAAATTTTTATTAATAGTAAAGTAAAAACTATTTATATCTTAGAAAATTATATTAAAAAATACATACTATCTATATTCCTTAAATTAATATATTATAATATTATAGTTTTTAAAGGAAGTTTTTTTAGTATAATTAAATATAAAATTACTATTATTCTTATTATTAATAATCATTTTAAAAAAAAAATAGTTAATATTCTTAACTTTAAAAATAATAATTTTATTTTAAAATATGATTAATTATAAAACCATAATTTTAAAATCAGCTTCTAATTATAAATTATTAAATTTACTAGATATAATTACCAGATTACTCAAAAATATTTTAAACTTAAAATCTAAAAAAAAAAAAGTATATTTATGATTAATAGAACATTTTTCTAACAAAAAAATCTATCATTAATTCTAAAATAAGCCCAACACTCTTAAATATATATAAATCAAAACCAAAGATATTTATAAAATTATTAAAAAAATTATTAAAAATACTACTACTAAAATTCTTAAATAAATTTCCAAATAAATTAAAATTTTTAAAAAATTACTTAACAAAGATGTTCTACTTTAATTTAATAAGTTCATTTATAAAATACTACTTAAAGAAGGTATTATGCCAAAATTTATATTTATTTATATATATATTTAAAAAAAACTTAAAATACTATAAGAATATCTTAAAAAAAATTTATGTAAAGAATATATTTAACCTTTTTAATTTTTAGTAGGATACCCTATTTTATTCATATTTAAGAAAAATAACAAATTATGAATATACATTAATTATTAAAATTTCAACAATATTACTATAAAAAATTAAATTAGATTACCACTTATCTCTAAATCCTTAGACCAATTATAAGAAACCAAACAATTTACTAAATTAAACATTATAGTTAAATATCATAATTTATAAGTTATATTTAAAAATATTTAGAAAATTGCTTTTAAATATAAATATAAATTATTTAAATATATAATTATATTTATAAAATTAATTAATACCCTTATATTCTTTTAAATTTTTATAAATTATGTTTTTAAAGATTATATTGACAAAATATATATTATCTACCTAAACAATATATTAATCTATAACCATAATCTAGAAAAATATTACAAACATATTATACTTATTCTAAAAACCCTCAACAAATATAATCTTAAAATATAATTTAAAAAAATAAAATTTAAAGTTACTAAATATAAATTTCTAGAAATTATTATAATAATTAATAGAATCAAAATAGATCTTAAAAAAATACAAACTATTTAAGACTGGCCACTACCTAGAACAATTAAAAACATTTAATCTTTTTTAAGACTATACAATTATTATTAATAATTTATTAAACAATATAGTTATATATCAGTAGCTTTAATAGAATTTACTAAAATAAAAATTAAATTTAATATGATTTTTAATTAAATTTACATTTTTAATATATTAAAATAATTATTTTTTTCAATATTAATATTCTGATTATATAACCTAAAATTACCTATCAAAATTGAAACTAATATTTCAGATGTTGTATTAAATATATATCTATATTAATTATATTTTGATAATAAATAACATTTTATTGTATATTTATTTTATAAATTTAATATTATAGAATTTAAATACCTAATTTATAATAAAAAACTTATGGTAATTATTTATATTTGCAAAATATAAAAAGTATATTTATAAATAAAAAAATTTTTTATTATATATTTAAATTAATGTACCTCACTGGGAAGCGGGACACACCAGGAAGCGGGATTAGAGTTCGACATGGGTCGGTTTTAACCCAAAAACCAGCGGGTTGGTTCGGTTTTGGGGGGGTCATGGGGAACCGCTGGGTGGTTTTTTTTTTTTTTAATGGTTTTTTTGGGTTATAAATTTAATTAAAAACCGTAATTTTAACTATTTTTAGTAAATTTGTTACTATTTTTAGTAAATGGTTTCTTGGCGGTGCGGTTTTATATCGTTTTCATGGTTTTTGGGTCGGTTTTTGGTTTTTTTTTAAAAAAAAAACCAACCCGTGGGTGGTTTCTAAACATCGAAAACCGACCCAACCCGCCCCATGTCGAACTCTAAAGCGGGATACTTACTTTAAGCGAGAAAACTATACTAAAGAAATCCAAAAACCATACTAAAAATCCATTATTAAACGTGTTAATCAATTATTAACTTCCATCAACAATAAAACCGTTAAAAAAAATTATAAAATTATAAATTTAATGGTATGCAATTTAGAAGATTAAGTTTATTATATAATATGTGTTTTGGTTGTGTATTATTTATGGTTGTTTTTAAAATTGTTATTGAAAATAGGCGGTATATATATGTATAGTGCTAAATGTAATATGTGGTTTATTAGTGCTACATTGGTAAACTGATTGGTTTTTTTGTATATATTGTTAGGTATGGTGGTTATAATGTGATTTATGATGTTTTTTATGGTGTATAATGCATGGTTGTGGTTGTGGACATAACAGAAGTTAATGGTAAATTAATGGTCAGTTAATGGTTTGGTGATGGATTTTCAATATGGTTTTTGGATTTCTTTGGTGTGGTTTTCTTGCTTAGGGTAAGTGTCCCACTTCTAGGTGTGTCCCGCTTCCCGGTGAGGTACGTTATAAGAACCTTATTTTTTTTCTTATTATTAAAAAATTTAATTGATAATAAGTCTACTAATAGGAACTATATAATATAAAAATTATACACTATAAAAATAAAGAAAATTTAGAAATAGATATTATTAGTAAAAAACCTAACTTTATAAGTAATTTTTAAAAAAAAATTATTTAAAAATATTATTATTAACTAAATTTTTAATATTATTTTTCATATATTTAATAATTAATTTATTTAGGAATTGAAAGAAAGTTATAAATGATACTTAATAACTATTTGAATTTTAGTTAATGATTTGAACATATTTGAATACTTTACTATTAAGTATGGAATTATCTTTTTTTAAAATTTTTATTATATCCCCACCAAAAATTTCTAGCAAAAACTTATTAAATAATATTATAAGTTAATATATTAATTTATAAATATTTAAAAATTAAATAAATTTAGGAACTTTTAATTAAGGAATACTTTTGATTATAAATACAATAGTATATTAAATAGTATATTAAAATTTGTGATATATATTATAAAAATAAACTTAGCCAATATTTATTTTATAATAAATTTTAATTTTATAATATATTAATAACATTATTTTAAGTTATTTCTTATGATTTTATTTAAAAAATATTAAAATTTTAAAATTTTTTTATTAATATTATATATGATGAAGTATTAGTTATTATTTATAAATTTAATAAAATAATAATTTTAAAATTATAAAATTCTAAATAATTTATAGAAAAATTTGAATAAATTTATAATAAATAAATATTTAGCTAATATGGTTTATAAGTTAAATATATTTGTAATAAAAATACTTTATTTTTTAGTAAATTTTGGAATTTAATTAGAAATTAAATTGGAATTAAGATTAATATTATTAGTAAAAGATATGTTTAAATAAATGGAGTAACTGAATAAATTATTTAGATAATAAAAATGTGGTTGTACAATTTTTTAAATATTATATAAAATAATTAAATTAAATTGCTTTTTAATTTTAAATTTATATATAATATATTTAAGCATTTAATTATAAAATATATTTTATATGAAATATTTAAAGGATGGAATTTAATAATAATACTATTATTTTTGATATTTAAAGAAATAGTCCCTTAAGTAGATATATATGTTAAAAATATAAAAAATTTTTATAAAAATCTTCAAAAAAATTTTTAATTTATGATAAAATAAATATTATATTATTATAATTAAAAAAGAATAAAAGTATTATTTTTAAAAAAAAAAAATAAAGTATATCTGCTTATTAAATATATTAAATGAAAAAAATGCTAGAGCAAAAAGCTCGACTACTAAAAATATAATTTTTTATAATTATAAAAAAGTTTAGTAATAATACTTTTAAATTTGAAATTTTAAGATTTATACATATTTATTACTTATTTTATATTTCACTCTTAGAACTAGTTCTTGAAAGTTTAAAAAAAAATTTAAATAACAAAAAACTAAAATTTAAAAATTATATAAAGTATGAATTCAAAAAAATCCTAAACAAACCTAACAAAAAAAATAAATATTTTATTAAATAATTACCATTTTATAAACTATAGAATGATTCTTAGATTTTAGAAGATAATATATTTCTAAAAATTATCTAATTAAAAAGCTATATTACCACTTACAAAATATAAACATAAAAGATTAAGGAAATAGAGGTAGATTGATAACTAAATAGGAATAAGATTATTAAATAATTTTTAACAAATTTTTTTTATCTCCTTTTTAATAATTATTATATTCGCATTATTCTGTGATTTGATTTTTTTGCTTAGAATATTCTTCTTATCTAATAGATCTTTTTTATAAATAACAGCCTCAAGATGTTTTGATTCTAACTATTTTAATTCCTTTTATTTTTATATTAATCAAGTAAATAATTTGGTTTGCTCCTCTTTTAATCTTTCCACTTTCTTTTTCTTTTCATTCAATTAATAATTTAGCTAATTTATTACAAAAAAAAATATTAATTATATCTATTTAGAAGCTTAAATAAGTACCTATAAGAATCAGCTATATAATTCTTTTACCTATTTTAAATATAGACAAAGTAATTCTGATAATCTGATATAACTACACAAAAATGATTATTTTTAGTGTAGTACTTACAAGGAAGAAAAGCAAGAACTTCAGATTTTTTAATACAATCAGCTAAAACATTGTAACACTAATAGATAAAATTTTATTTTTAACAATATTCTACCAGTATTTATATTTAATTTTAAATAACGTTAGTCACCTAGAAGCCGACCACACCTAGAAGCCGACCACACCTAGAAGCCGACCACTTTTTAACGAGATATCATATCAAAAAATCTAGCAACGCACCATACTAAAAATCTGATAGTACTTAATTAATATTCTACTGGATAAAAGTTATAAGCTTTTTTTTTAAAATTTTATGTGTATATATATATTAGTACAGTACTAGGAACCGATATAGGTGTGTGGGTGTATTAATATATTAATGTGTTAATATGTTAATGTATTGATGTGTAGATGTATAAATAAATAAACACTATAGTGGTGGGAATTAAAAATATAAAATTAAATTATATATTAATTATAGTAGTTATTATTATTATTTATATTACTATCTTTTTTATTATTTTTCTTGTTGTTTTTTTTATTATCTTCCTTACTATTTTTTTTATTATCTTTTTTACTATTTTTATTTATAATCATAGGCTGCCACCGACTATTACTATAAGGTTGGTTGTAATTGTAATTAGAAACAGTATTACTATAAGTGCTTTAATTATTCTGAGTGTTTTGGCTATTCTGGCTGTTTTGGTTATTCTAGCTGTTATGAGGACGACTATGGTTATGAAGGTGAATATTATTAATAATAATAAGTTTACTAGTTGCTTTTTTTATTTTCTATTATATTTTTTAATTTGTCTTTACTTTTTTTTTATTTAATTTGATTATTTTCTTTTTTTATAAATATTTAATTTTATAATTATTGAGTATTTGTATACTAATTATCTATGGTTTATTAGTATGATTTCAAGATATTTTTTTATTAACAATATATAACTAAGTTTTTGTTTTTTATAATATAAAAATCTCTACCATATTTTATTTTAGAAATTATCCAATCTTTTAAATCTATATTTTAGTTGGTAAGCTAAAATTATAGCTTATAATAACAAAAATAATATTAATAAATTGGTATACTAAATATAGCTTTTGGAGTATAAGTAATAATAATAATATTAATAATATAATATCAAACTCTAAATAAATAACTAAAAGCATAATAAATATTAATTAATATTACAATTATGATAATACTTTTTTTAAGTTATATAGTACTAATCCAGTTCCTTACTAAATTAATTTAATAAAATCAATATTAATAATATTTATTTATATTTTTATTAATAATTTAATAAATAACTGTTTATTGATATTAGTAATACTACTATAGAAGATGTTATCTAATGTATTTCAGTATTGAGTTATATATATAAAATTAAATCTAACATCTAGTAATTATAAATAATAAATATTATATAATAATAAACAAAAAGCAAGTATATTATAACATATATAAAAAATAATAAAGTCAGTAAATATATATATTTTATATTTATTAAGTATTAATATTTTTTATTTTTCTAATTTTATATTTTTGTAAGTTTGTGGTTTGAATATTTTCTTTAATTATTGGAGTGCTAATATACTATTGGTTTATTTTGATAGCAATATTATAAATTCCCAGTCGTCTATTATACTAGTTGTATCCATATACCAATTAAATTAATAATTATTATTTTTAAAGATAATAAATAGAGGTAATATAGTATTGTGTATACTAATGTATTTAATTATTGTTATATTTTTTTGGTAGCTGGGCTGTTTATTGAACTGTAATTTTATACCTTGCAGTATTATAATTTTTGAATTTTATATTAATCCTATAATAAACCCTTTTTCATCTATATTATATAGTTTGGTTTCATTAATCTAGTACTAGAGTTTGAGATCTAAAAATAACTAAAAAAATTGTTTAATAGACTTAAGATCATCAGTTTTAGTACACTTGTTATTATAAGTATAAAAATATGTGATATGTAGCTCTTTATGTTGTTTAAAAAATCTAGTAATCCAGTTAGTATTTAATATTTAATTAGTTAATTTATTTATTATATGGTGAAGTATGTCTATCTTAGAAGGAAATCTCTATTGATATAGCTGTAATATTTATTGAATTAGTACTCCTTCAGCTACTATTATTATCATTATTTGTTTTTGATATGTAATAGATTGGTTATTTTTAGAGCTAGCTAACTGGTTTTGTAAAGTTGTATATAATATTTTTAATATTTTTATAGTTTTATGAATTAATAATTTATTTTATTTAATAGTATGAATAGTTATATTAATAAAATTATTAATACTATTATAATACTGATGGTAATAGTAGTCAATAATATTTACTTATAGTATAATATTGAAATAAGGATTGTCAATAATAAAACTAATCTATGTATTAATATTGTAGTAGTGGGAAATGATACTATTTATCAACCTCAGGTTAGGAAATAGTATAGCAGCTATAGTAGCTAATATATAGTTGGTATACAATATGATTACTAGTGCAGTACTGACTTTTAGTACGATGTCGAATATAGGTAGTTGGTAGCTTGGTAATGGTGTGGTGATGGTTTTTTGATGTGGTGTAGTTCTCGCTAAAAAAGTGGTCGGCTTCTAGGTGTGGTCGGCTTCTAGGTGACTAACGTTATATATTAATTATCCTCTTATAAGAATATTTTAAAGTTTAAATTTTGAGTTACTATTTTAATTTAATTATTATTTTTTTATATATTATTTGTTTATATTATCTTTATTTTATATAATTTATATAAGTAGAAATTTTATATAAAATAATAATTTGTATTAAAAATATACTTATATTAAATACTAATTTTATAAAATAATTTTGATTATATAAAAATTTAACTTTTATATAGACCTTTGTTTTTTACAAAAATAAAGAATTTTTATAGAAATTAATTCTATATAGAATTTATTTTTTAAAAAAAGGAGATAATATTATAGACTTATGGTTTTGATAGTATAACTATTTATACTTTGTTTTATGTTATATTGTTTTTAGTTCTACTGTAAGGATCTTAAGTTGGCTTATGGTATCCATAGCCATACACCACACTGGTGCCTTACAGTTTTGAGAGAGTTGATCGATTAACCGGACAACAGCTGGATTAGATAGAGAGAGAATGAATGCCATATATACAGAACAAGAAGAGTAGGACGCATAACTAGAGAACAACGGAATGACAAGATCGGTGTATATGATGATAAAACTATGACAATGAAACCGTACGTGCGTATGTATATATTATAACAAGATCGATGATGATATGAACAGAGAACAGAAACATGCCGAAAGCCAGGAACAGATATATATACGCATACAAGATGCCGCCTTGCCCAAATGGGTTGACCGAACAAAATACAACAGACCCCCAGAACGCCATGTTAACGAAAGGAGAACCGATAACACTAAATCCACTAAGAGAACCATCTATCCTATCTACACTACTTGCTATATTCTATATAATATCTGTTTTTTATGAATTTGTGCTTATTTATTCTGTTTATAGATTTTTGTTATATAATTTTTATGTATTATATAACTTGTACGTATATATATGTATGTGTATAAATGATTAAGTATGTTTGTATGCAGATGTGAGCAGATGATTGACTTGTATGTATATATATATATGTGTATAAACAATTATTAACATTTGTATGAAGCATTATTATATATATAAGATTATTATTAGAATTGATGAATAATTCTTACTCTTTATTAGTTAACTTAAATATAATATAAATTTATAATTTATTATAACCTTTATTGTTGTTATATATCTTATATATTATTCTTTGCTACCTTGCGATTTATATACTCTACAAGATCTGAGAATCCAATATTTTAGAGTAAGAGATCCGTGTTTGGTTAGACGGACTTAACCAAAGTGTAACAGCGTTTAAAAACGGGCGGGGAAGGCGAGGAACGAGCCTGGAAAATTTTTTTGAATCGGGGTATCAATTTGGACATCCCCGAACTGGTTTTTTGACTGGGAAAAAAAATATAAGGGGTGCCATTGAGCCAGTGTTATATTTTGATATGGTGTTAGATTACTTACTGACTTAGTGCTGAGTTTTTCATTGGGTTGGGATGGTGTTTACTATTATAATTAGCGTTTAAAATCGGGGCGGGAAAAATCGAAGCAGGACGGGGAATTCCCCGGCTTTAGCCAAGGAAAAAAAAATGAAAATAACTATCCCCGAGTACTCGGGATTTTTAAAATATTATTACCCCAATCAGAATATTTCTCGGGTTAGGATAAAATTTTTTGGATTTTTTTTAATAAATAAAAAGTTTTTTTAAGGAAATTTTCAAGTTTTTTAACCCCGAAATAGTATCGAAAGTGTTTTAGAGATTCCTTAAATTAAAATAAAAGCTAAGTAATTAAATTAAAGAGAAATACAAAGAATTAAAACCAATTTAAAATTTAATTGTAAATATATATTAATGGTTTTAAAATATATTTGCAAATGATATAGTACTTGATGATATAAATAAATAGAGTTTTAATTTAGATGATTAATTATTATATATAAAATTAAGTAATTAAATATGATAATTTAATTTTTTATCTTACTATTTTAGATTTCTTCTTATTGGTATTCTAATAGAACTGATATTTTGCTTTTTTTTACTTATAGATTTAGATGTAAGCTTAAGTATTTTATTTTTTTTTTGTTTACTTATAATTTTTTATTCTTTTTTCTGTTCTTTTTTATTTTTTATTTTTTCTTTTTTAACTTTCTTTTTCTTTTCTTCTTTTTTATAATTCTTTGATATTTTAAAATTAGTTGATTTTATTTTTGTTAAAGTTGTTAGTATATTTAGACTTTTTAATAGTATTGAATTTTTATTTTTAGTTTGTCATTGACAAGGAAGAGGATAATAACCATATTTAATTATAAATTATTAAATAGTTAGATGTTTTTGAGCTTAATTTTAATTATTTATTAATTATAACATCTTTTTTTCTTTTTTTTTTTTTTTTTTTTTTTTTTTTTTTTTTTTTTTTTTTTTTTTTTTTTTTTTTTTTTTTTTTTTTTTAGTCTTCTTTTTTTTTAATTATTTAAAATAGGATTTTGCTATTATAATTTTTATAATAATTAAAGGTGTTATTTTATTTTAATAATAATTTAAAATATTGTAAATAGTGCTAAAAATCTTCTTAGATATAACCAAAATTAAAAACACTACTAAAATATCTTATACTATTTTCGCTAATTNTTTCTTTTAGTCTTCTTTTTTTTTAATTATTTAAAATAGGATTTTGCTATTATAATTTTTATAATAATTAAAGGTGTTATTTTATTTTAATAATAATTTAAAATATTGTAAATAGTGCTAAAAATCTTCTTAGATATAACCAAAATTAAAAACACTACTAAAATATCTTATACTATTTTCGCTAATTTAAGAAATTTATCTTCATTTAATTACTAAAATTTAAGAACATCTTTTTTTAATAAATTTGAAAATTATTTATAATACATCTTTACTTCTGTAAACTTATTACTAATATTCTTATGTTATGTAGAGCCAAAGAGGTTTTAAAGTAAATATTATTTATTAAACTCCAAAATATCTTCTTCATTATTACTATCAAATTTAGTTATACTATCATATTATTTAAGATAAAATTGCTAAAACTTATTATAATATTATCTTTTATAATTAAAATTTTATGTTCTGTAATCATTAAATTTAACTACTGGATTTAAATAATTACCTAAATTATAAAATAGGCCTATAGGAAAGTATATTTTCTTATAATATTTCTTTAATTTTTGAGCAGCAAACTCTAAAGTATTAAAAATATTAATTTTCTAAAATTTAATATTATTTTTAAAAATATCTTTCATATTATTAAAATAATTAAATAATTTATTATAAATTTTTTATACTAGATATATTATTATATTTTAAAATTATAAAATAAGATTTATATACCAATAAAATAATTAAAAAAAAATTGTTATCCATTTAATTTATTTTTATTTCTCAAGAATAAGAATAAAATTAATAAATTATAAATTACTAACCATCTATAATAAGAAGATATAGCAAAGGTGGATAATACAAATTAATATTTAAATAAAAGAATTTTAGTAAGTAAGAATATCTCTAATAGGGGTAATAGGTTTTTAGTTAGTTTAAATTTAAAAAATCTTAAACTATTTATAACATTAAATATTTCTAATAATAGCCTTTACTAAAAAATGAATTTATACAAACACATATTAATGTTAATAAACAGTTGCCCTAATGAGAAAATTAAAAAAAGAAAGTATTTTTTAAAATATTTTTAAAAAACTTTTATTTATATCTATTATACTAAGCAGTTTTTTATCCATAAATAAATATTAAATATTGATTTTTTTATTAAATAGAACTTTAATTTTTATTATAAAATTTTTATAAACAAGTTAAATAATATATATTAAATAAGAAATCTACATCATTTTTATATTTTACTTATTTCTAATAAACTCTTCAATTCACTTAACTAAATCCTAACTAAGAGTTTTATTATTATTAGTGTTATCTATTATTAAACCAAAAAGCCTTCCCTCAAACTCAAAAAATTTCAACATATCAAATATAGTTTAAGAAAGAATAAGTTCTATATATAAACCTTAAATATACTCAAACTCTAATAAAACATTTTATAATTTTCAATTAATATTAATAAAGTACCCTACAATAGTTATAAAAAAAAGATAATTTAAAAATATTTAATAATTAATAGTTAAGAAGACTTTTACATTAAAAAATAAAATTTTTAAAAAATTTAATTTTATAATATTTTAGTTTTCTATTAATACTTTTCTAACTATATATACTAATAGGATTTTGAGTAACAATTTAAAAAGTTTTAAAAAAGATTAGAAATTTAGATTATTAATTACATTAAAACTTAAGTTTAATATAAGAATTAATTTTAAATATTTAAAAAAAAAGGTTTTTTAATTAAAAAGTATAAATTAGTTAATAAAAATTATTTTTTGATATTATTTCACTATTATTAGTATGTCTTTAATTTAAAATAAAACTAATATTAATTTTAAATTAATTTAGTTATTAAATTAAGGCAAGAATTATTTATTATTTAAACCTTTAGAATTTTTAATATTTTTGGTTACTAAAATGACTAATCATTATTTTTATACTTACACTTAATATAGAAGAATATTAGATAAAATTTTAATAAATTTTATAAATAAGTTTTAGATTTTTAGTCTAAATATAAGCTACTTAATAAAAAGAATATTAAATATTTAATATTTAATATTTAGAATTTTATTATAAATACAAAACTTTATTATTTAATTTAGTAATTAATATAAAATGTGAAGTTATATTATATTAATTATTAAATTTTTTATATTTTATAAGTTTGTAGATATAGTATTATTTATAAAAAAAAATCTTAAAATTATAAAGAAAAATAGATCTATTAAAAATAATTTAAAATATATTATTAAAAGATATTTTAATTTAAATAAAAATTAATTTTGGTTTGAAAAATTTATAATAAATAAATTTAATTGCTAAATAGGAATTTATTATTATTATATTTTAATTTTTATTAGTATATTTTTAAAAAATATTAACATCTTTTTATATTAAAAAATATAATAATTAAATATTTCTTATTATACTACAACTATTTTTTTCTTCTTACAAAATGGACACCTTTAGCAAATATAAAATAAATTAATTTAGGTTTTATTAAGTATAATAATAAGAAGTTGCTATTGTAAATTAAAAAAATATTATTTATATATTTTTTGAAATTCTATATATAAAACTTTAGTTAGTAAAAAAGTATAATTAATTTCTATCAAAAATTGTTTATTTTTTATATATTTTATAAACACATACTAATAATGTGAAAAGAATAACAAAAATAAAATAATATATAAAGAAAATAAAAAATAAAAAGTTTAAAAATACTTTATTTTATTTCAGAGTTTATAGATAATATAAGTTTATATACTTACTTCAAATAAGAATATAGCTATTTAAAATACTTTTATTATTATAAAAGCAATTTTATTAGCCTATCTTCTTTCTTATCACTAAAAAATGAAATTACTTTTGATTCTAGACTTGAACTTCCACTTCTATTTTTATTTTCTTAATCTTCTTTTTTTTCTAAATCATAATTATTAAACTCAAAATCAAACTCATCGTTTTTTTTATTAGATTTTGATAATATTGATTTTATTTTTTTGGAATTTGCTATTGAAGAATTTGAACTTTTACTTTTTACTTTATTACCTTTAGTTTNATATTGATTTTATTTTTTTGGAATTTGCTATTGAAGAATTTGAACTTTTACTTTTTACTTTATTACCTTTAGTTTTTCTTTTTTTTTTTTTTTCCTTTTGTTCCAACTCTGCTTTTTTGACTTCTGCTAAAAATTCTAATATTTTATTATTGTTTATAAAAATTCTATTTTATAAATTGTATTTTTTTTTAATATTAAAAGTCTTATTAAGTCTTTTTTTAACCTCAAATTTAGATTATTTTTTTTTAGGTTTTGAAGTAGGGGGGGTACTGTACTTTTTTTTTTATTTTATTTTCTTTAAATTTATTTTTGTTTTCAAATTTACCTCATATTTTGTTTTAATTCCATCCTCCAGAATCTACTTCTTTTCATCTATTCCATTTTTTTATTTATTTGTTTTTAACAATCTACTAATTACTTAATTTTTATTTATTATATTTTAATATTTTAGTTTATATTTAATTATTTTTTAATTAGTTAACTTCTTTTTATATCTCTTTTAATATTTATTTAATATTAAGGGAGTTTTTTTAATATATTAATATACTTTTATAATAATATTTATTTAAAAAAGATTATTAATTTCTTTTTTTTTAAATAAATTTTTTTTTTTTAATATAATATTACTAACTACTTTTTCTTTGTTCTTTTTAGTAATGGTACGATTTTGAGCTTAGCAAGCAACATACAAAGAAAAAGGAAATGTTGGAAATGTAGGAAATGTTAGAAACAAAGAAATATTAGTTAAGATCTTATTTTGGTTTGCTAGATTAATTTAATTAAGATGGATAGAAAAAAATAGAAAATAAAGAATTTAATTTTTTTATAAAATAAAAATATTTACTAATATTTTAAAAATAATTTCAAAATTTGAACCTTATATATTTTTATTATATTTAATTATATCATATAGATGATAATACAAATAAACCAACACATTTGCATTTATACAAAATCCCATTCTAGATTCTGTTTTTATTCAAATTCTTATTATACAATTTGAATATATAACCAAAACCAACTTCAAATTCATTTTTTATAACTATTTTCTAATTTTATCAAAATTAAGAAATATTCTATTTATCAATATAAGATTATTATTAAGTAGTAAGATACTCTACTATGTTTTACCTAATTTATTTATTCAACTTTTTTTTATACTCGCATCTACTAACTGTCTACTCTTTTCCCAAACATTTATACTTATATCTTATATATAATCAAAATGGTTAAAAAAACTACTAAATCAGTTATAATCTTTACTACTAAATTACTTATATTTAAAAAAAGAAGATTAAAGACACTAGTAAGAGTCCCCACTACAGCAGTAAGAAGAGTGATAGCAAAAGCTAACGCCCGTACTTAAATTTTAGGTATATAATATTTAAATTTAGTTTTTATTATATTTATTAATAAATTTAATAAATAGAGTAATCTGTAAATGTAATTTTTATTAAAAATATGGTAATAAACTTTTTATTTAAAAAAAACCCTTCCAGTATTTGGTTTATAAACTATGTAATAGTATAATTCTAGATATAAAATAGGGTGTAAGAATTTTAGAAGTTCTATAAATAATTATTAAAATATTTATAATTAAATTTTTTAATAATAAGATTTTATTTATAATATTTTCTTATTCTATTAATATATATTTTAACTTTATTATTATTATAGAAGTTATTTTTATTTAAAAAAATAATATGATGATTAGTAACAGTATACTGAAAGCCAACTCTGCCAGTTACATTATTTTTTAACAAAAAAATTTTAAAATTGTTAAAAATTTGTAATGATAAAAAAACAGTAGCTAGTGGGCTATTTATTCTAACAAAAATAAAAATAATAATAATTTAAAAAAAATAAGAGAATATATTTGGAGAGGTAAATTTTATACTTGTTTGGAATTTTGGTTTAAAAGTTAAAGTTATCTGATTTTAAATAGAAAAGAAGGAATTTATAAAGTTAAGTATTTTATACTTTAGTTTAAATTCAATTAAGCAATAAGAGCGAAATAAAATTATAAAATTATAATAATAATAATAAAAACTAATATAACTTTCACTTATTAAATTTTAAAAATAAATATAAAAAAAAGATATATAATATTTAAAATAAAAATAATATTTTAGTTGGCTTATATTTATAATTATATTAAAAATAATTTAGATAATATAATAAGAATAAGCACATAACAAGCTCATTTATCTGATACAGGTGGACATACAAATAATTAATAATCTGAAGATTAAAATGTAATTTAGAGTAAGTTTCCATAACTTCCTGGTGTTAACACTGGTTTTTCACCTAAATTTCCAGTATTTATTTATAAAATTGTTTGTAATCCTATCATGCCTAGGAATCCTATTGTTTCAATTAAAGCTCACATTCAACATCCGCATCATATTTTTATAGCTAATAAACATACATTTCCTTAGTTTACTATATATAGAAAAATTGTTTATTAAATATGCTTCAAATTGGGAGTTATAGATTAGAGTTCTTTAGTTTAGAATAACATAATAGTATAATCTTGAATATTTGACTTTTTAATTTATTTAAAATTATGTGATAGTTTATTTGTGTAGCTCTTTTCAAACCATTAGTATGTGTTTATAAAAATGTATTGTTACAACGGGGAAAACCCGCCCTGAACCGGGAAAAAAGCCGGGACCAAGTCGAGGGATAATAAAAATTTGTATCGGGGTATTTCCCCGACTCGGGGAGGTATCGGCTTTTTTTTTTCTCGGTAAAAAACCCGGGTCGGGGAGGGGTAAATTGATTCCCCGATTCAAAAAATTTTTCTAGGCTCGTTCCTCGCCATCCCCGGTATATTTTAAACGCTGATTATAATAATATATTTTAGAAATATATACTAATGGTCAAAAAGATTGATGCAAATAAGAAAATATGTGATGTTGAAAATAATTAGAAATGAATTACCTCTATAATCTAAATTTATAATCATATATATACAATTATTAAATATGATAATTTAATTTTCTATTTTGTTTTAAACTTTTATTTATAGGTATTTTAATAAATTTAATATTTTTTTTTTTTTTTTTTTTTTCTTCTTTAGACCAATTTATTTCCAACTATTTAAAAAAAAATTTTACTATTATAATATTTTTTAGAGTAGTAGTATTTATTTTATTTTAATGATAATAAAAAATGTTTTGAGTAATATTAAAAACTTTTGCAGACGTAATTGAAATAAGAAGAACTATTAATATATCATATGCTATTTTTACTATTTTTAGAAATTTAATCTTATTTAATTACTAAAATTATAAAATATCTTTTTTTTGTGAATTTGAAAATTGTTTGCAGTATGTTTTAAATTTTGTATATTTAATATTTATATTACTATGTTTTGTAAAATTAAAAAAATTCTGGAATAAGTATTGTTTGTTAATTTTAGATATGATTTCTTCTTTATTATCATTTTTATAATTTATAAAATTGTTATAGTTTTTTAAATAAAACTATTGAAATTTATCTTGATATTATTATTTATAGTTTTTATTTTATACTTTATAATTATTAAATTTAATTTAAAAATTTAAACAATTACTTAAATTATAAAATAATTTAATAAAATAATAAATTTTTTTATAATATATTTTTAATTTTTTAATTATAGATTTAAAAATATTAAAAATACTAATTTTTTAAAATTTAAATTAATATTTAAAAATATCTTTTATATCATCAAAATAATTAAATAGTTTATTATAAATTTTTTAAATAAAATAAATTATAATATCTTTAGATTATGAAATTAGATCTATATATTAATAAAATAGTTGGAGAAAAATTACTACTTATTTAATTTATTCCTATTTTTTAGAGGTAGAAAGAAGATTGATATATTATGGATAATTTTCTACTTATATTAAAAAATAATGATAAAATCAAATAATACAAATTAACATTTAAATAAAAAAATTTTAACAAATCAAAATATTTTTAATAAAGGTAATAGATTTTTTATAAACTTTAATAAATTAAAGGGATTTAAAATGTTTAAATTAGAAAATGCTTTTAATAATAGCTTTTACCAAAAAGTAAATCTATGTAAATATATATTAATGTTAATAAATATTGTTTTAAAAACAAAATTATAATAAAACAATATTTTTTAAAAAGTTTTAATAAACTTTTTTAATATATTAGTTATTTTAGCCAACTTTATATTTGTAAGTGTATGTCAAATATTTATCTCCTTATTTAAAAATATTTTAATATTTTTTATAAAATCTTTATAGATAAGTTAAATAATATATACTAAATAAAATATATGTATTGTCTTTGTATGCTATTTATTTCCAACTAATTTTTTAATTTATAAAACCAAGTTTTTATTGAAAATTTTATTATTATTTATATTGTTAATAGTTAATATAAAAAGCCTTAACTTAAATTTAAAAGTTTATAAGGTTTAAAATATAATAATAAAAAAATTTATTCCTATATACGAACTTTTAATATTTTCAAATTTTAATAAAATATTTTATAATTTTTAGTTAAAATTAATAAAATAACCAACTATAATTATAAAGAATAAGTGGTTTATTGAAATTTAACAATTTATTATTAAAAATATTTTTACATTAGAAAATAATTTTTGGAAAAAATTTATTTTAATAATTTTTTATTTTTTTATTAATACTTTTTTAATTTAATAAGTAGTTAATATTTATAAAAATAATTTTAAAAACTAAAAAAATTTTTATAAATTTAAATTATTAATAATATAGAAATTTATATTTAATACTAAAATAATTTTTAAATATTTATAAAAGAAAACTTATTAATTAAAAGTTTTAAATTGGTTAGTTATATTAAATTCATATTACTATTTATTAACATTAATATATCTTTAATAAAAAATGAAACAAATACTAATTTTAAATTAGTTTAATATTTTTTTTAAGAGAAAAGTTATCTACTGTTTAAATCTTGATACTCTAATATATTTTTTATTGGTGAGATGATCATTTATAGTACAAGTGTTTTCTGTACTAAGGAAAAGATATTAAATAATTTTTTAATAATTTTTATAAATAAGTTTTAGTTTATCTATTTTCATATTTATAATTTGGTAAAAAAAATTTTAATTCTTAAATATTTAATAATCAAAATTTTATTATAGATATAAAATAATATTATTAAATTTAAGAGTTAAATAAAAATAGCTAATTATTTTATATTAATTTATAAATATTTTTTTTTTATTATATTTGTAAATATAATAGTTTTTATAAATAAAAACTAAAAGATCAAAAATAGAAATAGAATTGTTAAAAATAATTTAGAGAATATTATTAATAAAAGATATTTTGGGTTTTTTAATTTAGCATAGGTATAAAATAGTTTTTGTTTAAAAATTTTACAACAAGTAAATTTAGATAACTGGATTAAATTTTTTTACTATAATATTTTGAGTTATATTAATATACTTTTAAGGGATATTAATATCTTTTATATTTAGAAATGTGATAATTATTTTCTTTTTATTATACTGTAGATTTTTTATAATATTTATATTATAAATACCTTTAGTAAATACAGAACAAATTAGTTTAGGTTTTTATGAATTTGGTAATAGGGGGTTGTAGTTATGAATTAGAATATTATTCTCATAATGTTTTTTGAAAATTGGTATATAAATTGTTTATTAATTAAGAATATTATTTTTAATAAAATTTTTATTTCTTATTTAATTTTATAAACATATATTAATGGTATGAAACGGGTTTTATAAATAAAATAATAAAACATATTTTTTAAAAATATCAGACAAATAATATTTATTTTTTATTAAAATTTGTAAATGATATAAATTTATATACTTATTTTATATACTATCTAAAATAATTTTATTTATTAAAAAGAAGTTTTATTAGTTTATTTTCTTCTTTATTATTAAAAGGTAATATTATTCCTAAACTTAGACTTCCATTTTTATTATTTTCATTTTCATTTTTTTAGTCTTTTTTATTTTTTAAATTATAATTATTAAACTTAGAATTAAATTTATCTTCTTTTTTACTAAATTCAGAGGAAACTAATTTCACCTCTTTAGAATTTACTATTGAAAAATTTGAACTCCTATTTTCTAATTTTTTAATTTTAGTTTTTTTTTTTTTCTTTTTTTTCTTTTGTTTTAATTTTTTTTTCTTAATTTTTTCTAAAAATTCCATTACTTTATTATTATTTGTAAAAATCTTGTTTTGTGGATTGTATTTTTCTTTTATATTAAAAAATTTATTAAATTTTTTTTTAATTTTAGATTTAAACTTTTCTTTTTTAGGTTTGGTAGTAAGAAGTAGAGTGTGATATGGGTTGGTTTTAACCCAGAAACCAGCGGGTTGGATCGGTTTGAGAGGGGTCATGGGGAACCGCTGGATAGTTTGATATAAGTCGTGGGGAATTACTAGGTGGTTTGATATTGGTCATAGGAAATTACTAGGTAGTTTGATATAAGTTGTAGGAAATTGTTGGATAGTTTTTCTAAAAATCAAAAACCGTCTAAAAACCGACGGTTCTTTGCTTATTGATAAGAATTATTAGATTATGTAATCAAATCACATAATCACCAAAAATTTTATTATATAATTTTAATTTTTTTAATTTAATTTTTTCGATTTTTTTATGAAAATAATTTAAAATTAGGTGTGGGAGATCTTGAAACATACTAAAACGACTAGTACTTTTTTATTGAGTTTTTAAATTAAATTTAATTAAATAAAATTAAGCGCTAAACCGTTTATAGACAAAAAAAAATACAAATTGATTGATTTTTTTTTTGAAAATTCAAAAGTTTTCAAAAAAATTTTGGGTTTCGAAAAGGTTTTTTGACTTTGCATTTTTTTTGAAAATGTTTTGTTGAAAATACAGCCGAACATACCTCCATATATACGACGTATATGTATATATGATGTATACGCATATACTACGACATATATGTATATACAACATACATGTATATAGTATGATGTATACATATATGGTATGATGTATACGCATATACGACGAATACTTATATAGTATAACGTATACGTATATACAACAAATACGTATATAGTACGACGTATACGCATATACGACGTATACGTATATAGTACAACATATACGTATATACGACGTATATGTATACACAATGTATACAACGTATGCGTAAATAGTACGACGTATATGTATATATTGTATATGTGGAGGTGTGTTCGGCTGTATTTTCGACAAAACGTTTTCGAAAAAAATGCAAAGTCAAAAAACCTTTTCAAAACCCAAAATTTTTTTGAAAACTTTTGAATTTTCAAAAAAAAATCAATCAATTTGTATTTTTTTTTGTCTATAAACGGTTTAGCGCTTAATTTTATTTAATTAAATTTAATTTAAAAACTCGCTAAAAAAGCACTAGTCGTTTTAACGTGTTTCAAAATCTCCCACACCTAATTTTAAATTATTTTCATAAAAAAATCGAAAAAATTAAATTAAAAAAATTAAAATTAAATTAAAAAAAAATTAATAAAAAATTAATTTAATTTTTTTAATTTTTTTTATTAAATTTTAATTAAATTTATGTAATAAAAATTTTGGTGGTCATGTGATTTAATTTAAAATGGTTTCTTGGCAATACGGTTTTTCGTTATTATCACAGTTTTTAAACCCGTGCTTAATTTTTGTTTTAAAAGAAAAACTAATCTGTGGGTGGTTTCGACCGTCTAAAAACTAACCCGTAGGTGGTTTCAACCGTCTAAAAACCAACCCAACCCGCCCCATGTCGCACTCTAGTAAGAAGGGTATTGTGTTTTTTCTTCTACTTTGTTTTTTTGAAATTTAATTTTGTTTTTAAATCTGTCTTATACTTTATTTTAATTTTATTTTTTAAAATTTGTTTTTTTTTATTTAAGCTATTTTACTATTTCTTACTTTTTAAAAATCTTCTAAATAATTAATTTTTATTTATAATATTTTAATACTTTACTTTGTATTTGATTATTTCCTAGTTAATTAGTTTTTTTTTATATTTTTTTAATATTTATTTAATATTAAGGGTATTTTTTTTCATATTAATATATATTTATAATAAAACTTAAAATAATAAAATTACTGATTTCTTTTTTTTAGAAAAATTTTTTTTTTTTAAAGTATTATTACTAACATTTGTTTTTTAAATTTTTAGGCTATAATACTACTAAAAATTTAGGTAAAGCAATTTATAAAAATATTAAAAATATTAAAATTATAGGAAATACAAAAAATATTAATTTAAAAATTATTTTATTTTACTAGATTAATTAGATTAAGTTTGAAAAAAAGAATATAAAATTTAAAAACTTAATTACCTTTTTAAATAAAAATATTTACTAATGGTTAAAAATAGTTTTAGAATTTGGGCCTTACATTTCTTTATTATATTTACTTATATTATATAAACAGTAATATAAATATACAGGATATTTATATATATACAATATCCTGTTTTTATTTAAATCTTTGCTTCTATTTAGTAAATAGTTATTATTTAAAATTAACTTTAAATTCATCTATTCTAGCTTTTTCTCAATTTTCTAAAATCAAGAAAATATAATATTTATTAATATAAGATTATTATTAAATAACCTTGCCCTACAATACTTCTAATAAATTCTTTTAACCTTTTCTTATACTTGCATCTTATTATAAAAATTTTTTTAATAAAGATTATTAGATATATTAAGTTATATATATCAAAATAATTAAAAAAATAGGTTTTATAATTGCAATCTTTATTGCAAAACCCAATCTATTTAAAAAAAAAATAGCTGTCTTATTAAAATTTGTGATAGTAGTATAGAGAATAATAGTAAAAATTAAAATATATTTTTAAATATTAAGTAAGTAATAAATTTTTTTAAATTAATATTTATTTAATAGTTAATATTTTTTATAAAAAAAATAATTTAAAAATATTAATTTTACTAAAAGCATAATAATAAACTTTTTATTTATAAAAAACCTTTTCAACATTTAATTTATAAATTAGGTTTAGTAATAAGTAGAGCTTGTATCCGGTCCGGTTCGCCCATGGGCACCACCCAAAAACTGTGTTATGGGTGCCCAAACAGTTTTTTTTTTGCACTGCCAAGCAACCATTTACCCTGGTTCTGGTGCTTATAACCTACTGGTTTTTTTTTAGTTTTGGGCACTTATTTTAGCACCCAAACAGTCAAATTAACTGAATGTGCAGATTTTTTACAAATGCCCGTTTATACAGACATATTGATATGATTAGAGTTCAACAATACTTTTATATATATGATGTATACATATATATGATGTATACATATATAATACAATGTATATGTATATAGTATGATGTATACATATTAGTATGATGTATATGTATATATGATAAATATGTATATAATATGATGAATATGTATATAATACAATGTATATGTATATATGATGTATATGTATATATGATGTATATGTATATATGATGTATATGTATATATGATGTATATGTATATATAATGTATGTGTATATACAACATGTACAACGTATATATGGAAGTATATTCGGCTATATTTTTGATAAAACATTTTCAAAAATATACAAAATCAAAAAAACTTTTCAAAATCCAAAATTTTTTTGAAAACTTTTGAATTTTTAGAAAAAAAATCAATGAATTTGTATTTTTCGTTTGTAAATAGTTTAGCG
This sequence comes from Dactylellina drechsleri, assembly GCA_036971345.1. Lineage (NCBI taxonomy): Eukaryota > Fungi > Ascomycota > Orbiliomycetes > Orbiliales > Orbiliaceae > Dactylellina > Dactylellina drechsleri. Next base: position 38,602 of record JAJTUB010000087.1, read on the forward strand.
CTTAATTTTATTTAATTAAATTTAATTTAAAAATTTGCTAAAAAAGTACTAGTTGTTTTAGTGTGTTTTAAGATCTCCCACACCTAATTTTAAATTATTTTCATAAAAAAATCGAAAAAATTAAATTAAAAAAATTAATTAAAATTCAATTTTATTTTTTTATTTTTTTTTATTAAATTTTGATTAAAATTATATAATAAAAATTTTGGTGATCACGTGATCTGATTACATAATCTGATAATTCTTGTTAGAACCAGTACCCACTGGTTTAACCCACCGGTTTCTTGGCAAACGGGTGTTTATTTGATTTTGACCCAACAGATTTTAGGCGTAAAAAAAAACCGGTTCTTGGCAACCCATATGGTCTAGGTACCCGCAACACAAAATATGGGCGGGTACCGTAACCGCCCAAATACAAGCTCTAGTAATAAGGCTGGATTTATAGTAAAATATAAAAATCTTAAAAGTTTTATAAGTTATTGTTAAACAATTTATAATTAAATTTTTAGATAATAAGATTTTATTTATAATAATATTTTAAATTATTAGTATATATTTTAATTTTATTTTTTAAAAACTATCTTTACCTAAGAAAATAATATAATAATAAAAGATAGTATATTAAAATTTAATTTTATTAGTTATATTATATTCTAAAAAAAAAACTTTGATATTGTTAAAAACCTATATTAATAAAAAAATAGGGGTTAGTAGGTTATTTATTTTAATAAGAATGTTGCTGCTAATAATCATATAGTTATTATAATTTTAATTATTTAACGTATTATATGGGGAAGTGAGACATCACGAGAAGTGAGACACGACAAACAAGCCAGATTTTTGTATAAGCTTCACCACACATTTTCAATCATCTGCATCATCATCACACAAACAACTTTCACCGCTATCACCACCACCGCCACTACCACCACCACTGGCCCCGATACCACTATTACGACGGCATCTACCAATATAACACATGCAATAGTTATTAAGACTACATCACCGAAAACTATAGTTTAATTTACTATCAAACACGTCCAGCTTTGACAAAATATACAACAACCCCACACCTAACAATTCGTCTCAATCTGTCAACATTGATCGGATCGGCTTATAAAGTAGATGTATGAAAAGTTGAATAGTAGTTCTAGACGGTAGTCTTTAAAACTGCTCAAATTGATGGTGTTTTGAGCGTGTTTTTAAGTGATAAATAACTGCTTGGAATCGACGCGTTTTTTGCTGGTGGAATACATGTTGTTTTTTTTGCTGTCTCACTTCCCGTGATGTCTCACTTCCCCGTATAATACGTTATGGCTAAAAAAATATTTTTATCAATAATATTAAAGGCCTTTCTTCTAATCTTAATTAAAAACCACCTTATATTAAAAAATTAAATAAATTAAAGGATTTACTACCTACATTTTATCAATTACTTATTATAGTAAATTCTCCACTTGTAAAATAACACTAATCTTTTATAATAAAAAACAACTAAAAAGAATATAATTATTATAATTTTAAATTTAAATACTTTGTCAGATAATTATAGCTTTACCAAATCATTTTAAACAATTTAAATCCATCCAGCTCAAACCTAAAATCCAAAAATAATTGCAAAAAAAAATTAACATAACTAAACCAATCCCAGTTATCAGATTATTTTTAGATATATTAACTCACTAGAACTCTACTTTCTTAATATTAACCCGTTTCATACACCTGACCCCTATTATTAAGGATTGGGTTTGATTACCAAAAAATAAAAATTAAAACTATTATATTCCTACTAAAAAAAAACTTAAATATATCTGATTTATAATTAAAATCCTTCAACCCTTTTATAAATTTATAAATATTTTCTTTGAATTAAAATAACTTAGGATATATAATATTTAGTATATCTACAATAAACTATTTAATTATTTAGAAAAATATATTTAAAGAATTAAACTAATATTTAATAATTAAAAAAAACTACTTAGAAATCCTCTTCTACACTATAAAAAGAAATTAAATAAATATTATAGCAAAACTAACAATAAAAAAGGTAAATTATATAATTTTGGTATTATTCTTAACTTATAAATTAAATTATCTTTTTACATTTCAGAGAATTAGAGTAAGAATTTTAAAATTAAATATTATAATAATTTCTTATAATATTACAAAAAGAATTATATATATAAAAAAATTCTAAGTAACACTATTAAATAATTTAAAAATTTTTAAAAATTTTTTTATTTTTATTTACTTAATTTAGATAAAGAATTTTATAGTATTTCCTCCTCTAAACCAAATTACCAAATTATTAATCACTTTAAATTAACAAAAAATAATAAAAATTTAAACAAAACTAAACTTTATATTAATTAATTAATAATAAATTTAAAAATAATATTTCTACTTACCATTACTCTATATATAAAATAATTTCAATTTTAATTTTTTTATTAGATTAAAACAAATTTATTATTAATTAATTAATAAAAAATATATAAACAAAAATATCCTATATTATTACAAATAATATAAGATGTATTTAGTACACAAATTATTTTTATTAATATAAAATAAATTTTTAATTAAATTAAAAATATTATAATTTAAAAAAAATCTTGTTTATATACTAAAACAATTAAAGTTATTATAATTATAAAAAATTTTCATAAATTAAAATTACACTCTAAAAAAACAGCAGAAAATATAGAAACTAAAAATTTAACATTATTAAAAAATAAAACCTTAATACTAAAAATAACAATATTTATTCAAAACATACTCAATAATAAAAAGTAAAATTTAAATATAACTACAAACCTTTAAACTAAAATAACTTAATATAATTAATTTTTCTTTCATTTCTTTATAATTACAAGTTTTAGAAATTCTTAATTTAATATTTTAAACCTCTCAACTCTTAATTTAAATAATAAAAACAAAAATATTATTCTACATATAAATCTATATAAAAAACACTTAAATCCATATATAAACTAATATAATTTAGATATAATTATTTTTTTTTATAATTTTACAATTTCTTAGCAAAATAATTTTTCATAATTTTAATAATTTTTAAATTTATCCTTAATTTTTTTTTTTAAAGAAAATTTATCCTTAATTTTTTTTTTTAAAGAAAAATTAACTTGTAGGTGGTTTTGACCATCTAAAAACCAACCCATAAATAGTTTCTATTATCTAAAAATCAACCTATAGGTAGTTTTGACTATCTAAAAACCGATCTGTAAGTAGTTTCGACCATCTAGAAACCAACCTAACCCGCCCCATATCGCACTCTACTAATTAAATCCAATATCTAAAATATTAAGATAATTTTCCTTTATATTATTTAATATAACTATATATTAAGCTAAAAACAATTTTTTTTTTTAATATTATAAAAACCAGTTAGCTAAGCTAAAAGAAATATTATTTATAAAAAGATTAAATATTTTAAAAACAAGTCAATCCAAAATTACACCAACTTTTATACTAAATTAATATATTAATTAAATATTTTTGATGGTAAGTAAATTAATTAGCGTTTAAAATCGGGGCGGGAAAAATCGAGGCGGGACGGGGAATTCCCCGGCTTTAACTGAAAAAAAAAAATGAAAATGACTGTCTCCGAGTGCTTAAAATCTTTAAGATATTATCACCTTAGTCAAAATATTTCTTAAATCAAAATAAGATTTTTTAAATTTTTTTTAATAAATAAAAAGTTTTTTCAGAAAATTTTTTAAATTTTTTAACTTTAAAATAGTACTAAAAGTGCCTTAGGGATACCCCAGATTAGTTTTTAAAAAAAAAAAAAAACCAAAAACTGATTTAAAAACTATAAAAATAATGTAAAATTGTATTGTTAAGAAACTATTTTAAATTAAATCACGTGACCACCAAAATTTTTATTATATAAATTTTTTTTTTTTAATAAATAAAAAGTTTTTTCAGAAAATTTTTTAAATTTTTTAACTTTAAAATAGTACTAAAAGTGCCTTAGGGATACCCCAGATTAGTTTTTAAAAAAAAAAAAAAACCAAAAACTGATTTAAAAACTATAAAAATAATGTAAAATTGTATTGTTAAGAAACTATTTTAAATTAAATCACGTGACCACCAAAATTTTTATTATATAAATTTAATTAAAATTTAATAAAAAAAATAAAAAAAATAAAATTGAATTTTAATTAATTTTAATTTTTTTAATTTAATTTTTTCGATTTTTTTTATGAACACAATTTAAAATTAGGTGTGGGAGATCTTGAACCACGCTAAAACAACTAGTGCTTTTTTAGCAGGTTTTTAAATTAAATTTAATTAAATAAAATTAAGCGCTAAACCGTTTATAGACGAAAAATACGAATTGATTGATTTTTTTTTTTGAAAATTCAAAAGTTTTCAAAAAAATTTGGATTTTGAAAAGTTTTTTTGATTTTGCATTTTTTCGAAAACGTTTTGTCGAAAATATAGCCGAACACACCTCCATATATATGACGTATACGTATATACGACGTACACGCATATAGTACGACGTATACGCATATACGACGTACACGTATATAGTACAACGTATACGCATATACGACGTACACGTATATAGTACGACGTATACGTATATACGACGTATACGTATATACGACGTATACGTATACATCGTATATATGGAGGTGTTCGGCTATATTTTCGACAAAACGTTTTCGAAAAAATGCAAAACCAAAAAAACTTTTCAAAATCCAAATTTTTTTGAAAACTTTTGAATTTTCAAAAAAAAAATCAATCAAAAAAAAGGACTAGTCGTTTTAGCGTGTTTCAAGATCTCCCACACCTAATTTTAAATTATTTTCCTAAAAAAATCGAAAAAATTAAATTAAAAAAATTAAAATTAAATTAAAAAAAAAATTAATAAAAATTCAATTTAATTTTTTTTATTTTTTTTATTAAATTTTAATATTAACATACTAAATCAGTTATTAATCTTAATTACAAAAATATTATAAAAAAAAAGTTAACAAAATTTTAATTAAAGCTTGTTAGCTTTCTAGTATTTTTAACTAATTTTATAAAAATTCCTTTAATCAAAAAAAAATCTAATAAAAACTTATTGTCATGCTGCGCATGATATATAGTTCTCGAGGCGGTTTGTAGCCACCCTAGAGCCGTTGAGGCGGTGCAACCTTGAGGTGGCAAATTACCACACCCTCAACATAATATACGATTACGACCAATCTCGCTATAAAAATGTTAATTAGTCTAAAAAATATAAATAAGCACTTATTAATAAGATGATCTATTGATAAAAGTTCTTTAAATTAAATTTATAAACTAAAGCATTAATAAACCCAGGCACAAATCAGGTAACCTAAAGAGATATAGAAATACAAAACTAATTAACTAACTATACCAATTAATCTCAAAGGATATAAATAATTATATTAAATGCTTTAACAAGAACTAAAATCACAAGAGAGCTCATAAATGGAGCTTATCTTGGATATTTAGGATTAAAAGATATTAACATCAGCAAAAAAAAAAAGTCGTGGGACGACTGAGAACAGACGTAAGACGGCTTTTGGGTATTGCAACGACAGGACGTTGGGACGGTAGCTAGGTTCCACACCACATCAAAAATATTTTTATAAGCAACGTGAATGACAGTAGCTTCAACACATCTAAAAAAAGCCTCTCTACAGTTTTAAAAAATTCTAAACGGATTAATCATAATAATTAAGATAATAAACAAAAAATATTTTAATAAAAATAAATATAAAGTAATATAAAAGTGACTTTCAGCAGTTTCAACACATCTAAAAATTGTTTTTTAACATCCTTTCAAACATATTTAAAATAGTATAATCATATTTAAATAACTTGAAGTCACCATCTATATCTATGTTTAAATCATCCCAAACAAGCCATCAATCATTTACTTTTTAAAATATTCTTTATATTAAGCAGATTTCTTAAATCAGCTTTTCTATGTTTATAACCAGACACATTAAACCTAAAATAGTATTCTTTTCTAAAACTTTTAGTTAACTAAATTTTTATTTCTTTATCTCAATTGTCTTAAGTGAGCGATCCATCACTTAATCCTTAAATAAATTTTTATTTTAAATATATTTTTTTTAGTAGTCTTTTGACATCTGTAATTAGATGTGTTAAATCCAATAAATATTTTATTCTCTAGATTTATACTTAATCAATTCATTTTTTTAAAAAACTTGATTATTTTTGATGAAGTTTAATTATATAATTTTGAAAATATTTTATTTGTTTATTAGTTTATATTGGTTTTTACAAATTTATAAATAAATTTTTTCAATTTATTAAATATTTGGAAATTTTTATTATTATTTTTTTCATATTTTTATTATATTGCTCTCTATACTTCTCAAACTTTATTCAATTTAAAACCTTTTAAAAAATCCTTATTCTAATTTTTTAAAATTTGTTAATAGATTTTATAAGTCTGGTTGAAAACTTAATTCAAATACATAGATTAAAGTAATAACAAAGAATTAGTATTACTTCCATTAACTACTAAATCTTGATATATAATATAATATAAATTTATAATTTTAACTTTGCTAAAAATTGTTTTTAATTAATTTTAAAATTCTAAATCTGTAAAAATCGGATATCAATCATTTAGTGATTTGGTGATGTTGTTAGAAACCATATTAAGTAATCTTTGAATTTTAATATTTGGATCTTGTATTTGAATAATATCTTTGATTATTTAAATAATTACAGTAACTATTGGGAGTTTGAAGATAGACATATAGAGGTCTGGAGCAGAATAAAAGAAATAGTTAGTATCAGATCTGTTAAAAGTAAAAATTGCATTATTAATAAAATAAAATCAAAAAAAACAAATAAGTAATTCTGTTTTTGATGATTTCCTATTTTCTAAAGTTAAAATTAGTAAAAAAATTAAATTAGCTTCTATGGGTCTAATAATAAACTCAATAAATACATATTTTTCTTAATCATATCAATATTAGTTTCCAACTTTTTCTTTATCTTCACCTTATTTTTTAATTTTCTCTTTGTTTTTTTATGTTTATTCTCTAACCTCATACATCTACAACTTATAATCCCCAATTTATCTATTTTAATAATCTTATTCTTATAAGTCTCCATAAATGTTTTTTTAAGAAAATCTTTTCATTTTTTAATAATATCTTAAATTACCTAATATATTATATTTAAAATTTTTGCTATATTATTATTATTATTTACTGTTTTATTTTCACTATTTTATAACCATTAGTTGATTATATCTGCATTTTAACTAATACCCAATTAAGAAAATTTGAATACAACCTTTAAAAATCCATTCTGTTTCTTTTTACTCATTTTATTTTAATTATTTTATTTATAAAAAGTATTAATTTAGTTTAATAACTGATTTTTAGTATTTTGCTTTCTTTTTGAAACAACATTAAGAATGATTTTGTGAAATCAAATAAAAGTTAAAAAAGATTAGATAAATTAACTAATAATTTTTCTACATCTTATAACAGACTTTTAACTTACATACAATTAAACCACCAATATCATTACACTATGCTTTATAAATTTTATCCTATGTTTTCATTGTATTCTTATCATTTTTGTTATTGTCATTGTTATTGTCTAAAACTTTGTTTAACAAACCAAAACCAATTTTAATCTTTGGGATGTAATAATTTATGTTGGATGTTAGAAGGTTGTTTACAGATTTTTTAAATGTGAATACTTACATTTTCTTATCTTCTTAGTTTTCCCATTATTTTCATTGTTATTGTTATTACTGTTGTTATTGTTGTTACCATTGCTATTATTGTTATTATTAGTTTTAGTTTTCTTTTTCCCTTTCTTTTTCTTTTTTTTTTTTTTTTTTTTTTTTTTTTTTTTTTTTTTTTTTTTTTTTTTTTTTTTTTTTTTTTTTTTTTTTTTTTTTTTTTTTTTTTTTTTTTTTTTTTTTTTTTTTTTTTTTTTTTATCTTTATTATGTGTAATTTAGAAAGATTGTTAGTAGTTTTAATACAATTGTTAAAAATTTTGTTTAGTTTTTTTATTTTTTACAATAGTATTTTGAGTTGTTATTTTTTTGGATTATGTTTGGGTTTAAATATTACTAGTNGTTTTAGTTTTCTTTTTCCCTTTCTTTTTCTTTTTTTTTTTTTTTTTATCTTTATTATGTTTAATTTAGAAAGTTTGTTAGTAGTTTTAATACAATTGTTAAAAATTTTTTTTAGTTTTTTTTTTTTTTACAATAGTTTTTTTAGTTGTTATTTTTTTGGATTATGTTTGGGTTTAAATATTACTAGTAGTAATTTCTTTTTTTACTTTTTTTCTTTATTTATTTTTTTTTTTTTATCTATTTTTTTATATAAGTTCTTTAATCTTGTTTTTTTAGCATGTGCTTTTTTGGTTAATTCTATATTATTAGAATTAATATTTTTAGTTTCTCTTAAATTTGTTATTAAATGTGTAAAATTTAAGAAAAGATGATAAAATTTTTTATAAGTTTTTGTAACTTTTTCTTCTAGTTTACAGATCTTTATAATTTATTTTATATGAGGAAACTGTTTATAATAAAGATACTTGTTCACTAAAAAAGTATTAATCATATTATATAAGTTTATTTTTAGATATAAGAAAGTTACTTATTTTTTTTAAATTTACTAGATTTATCTTTACTCTATAATTTCTTTTCTTCTATTTCTTGTGATATTGGTTTCTTAATATTTGATGTCAGATTTTTAATATTTTTTTCTTTTCCTATTTTTTTATTTTTAAAGTTTTTAATTTTATTTATTTCTTCCTTTTCTGATATTGGTTTTTTGATGTTTAGTGTTAAATTATTAACAGTTCTTTTAAATTCTAAATTATCTGATATAGGAATATTTATATTATTTAGAGGAAACAAAATTTTTTTTAAGATCTTTGAATTTTTAATTTTTTTTCAAAATTTTTTAGTTTTTAAAAGATATTATAAGTTAATTTATAACCTTTTTATATCTTCTTTCAAAATAATACATACTTTATATCATATTTAAATTTGATGTGTTAGAATTTGATGATTTATTGGTTTTAAATTTAATAAAAAATTTTAAAGTATGTTTTTATTTTATATTTTGCTTAGTTATTAATATTATTTTATAAAATAGTTATTTGAAAATAGTTTTATAATGTCTATAGGAAGATTACTAATATTGGGTTAAGTTTAAATATAATATATAAGAACTTACTACTGAATTTATTGGAAAAAATATTAGAAGAGATGCTGGTTTTAATAATATTTATTAATAAAATTTAACTATTTATTATAGTTATTATCTTTATTATATTATAAAATTATTAATTAAACTGATATTGGTAATAATAATAATAATATTAGTTAATTTAATATTAAATAGTTAATAGTTTTTTTATATTTGAAAAAAAATTTAATAAAAGTTTAGTTTATTTATTGGTTGAAAATTATTTTTAGAACTAAATTTATTTAGTAAATTTATATATTATATGATATATTAGTTTTTAAGTTTGATAATAGCTTTTCTACATTTTTTTTAATTTATAAAGAATATAGTATTTACTTAAAACGCCTGTAAAATATCTATTTTTTAAGTTTGGATTATTTTATTTAATAGTAAAATAATTAGGCTCTCTATTAAAATTTATTAAATTTTTAAAGTTTTTTAGATTATTTGCAAGCAGACTTCCTAAAATTTTGTTTAATTAAAAAATATATTTAAAATTTAGTAATGATATAACTAATTTTTGAAATTATTAAAGTAATATACAAGGATTTGCTTAAAATATTTAAAAAGGACTTTGTAATAAATTTTGTAAAACTATTAGAAGCTTTTTGAAATTAGATATTTAAAATTTAATAATTGGTTTTTCATTTTCAGAAGTAGGATATAATTTTTCAACAAAAACATACTATTCTTGTGAAGAGAAAAGATTGAAGAGAGAATTTATAGTGATGGTTGGAAGATTTAATTAATATAAATACAAATTATTGATGTTATAATAGATTTAATATAGTTATAGTAATAGTTGGTAGGTTAAATTAAATTGTTTTAGATTTGGGAATTTAGATATATTATATAAAAATCTACAATTTGTTTTATAATGGTTGTTTGTAGATTTTATAAAACTTCCCAGAAGTTCTTTTAAATAAGAATATTTTTATAATATATTAATAAATATTCTATTATTACAAATTTTTATTAAAGAAATTATATAATACTAGTTTGTATTTTAGGAATTTAGTTAGTTTTCTTATGTTAGGCGCCAGATTTATAGAATATAATTAAAACACCTTTGTTAATGCAAAATTAGCCTAATTTTAAAAAAAAAAAAAAAAATTGTTTTAAATTTAAGCAATTTATTAATCTATTATTCATATTTTCTAAAATTTATTTACAGATGCGTCAAAACTTTTTAATATTTATTTTAATATAAAAAATCAAATTATAATTTTTAAATATCAATTTTGCAAAAAAAAATATAAGCAAAATAAATAATAAATAACTCATAAACAAATATATTATTTGTAATTATTTCATAATACAATTAAAAAGGTAACAGATATTATAAACCTTGTAGATAATTTTAAACAACTTACCAATCCCAGTAATAATAATATGAAAATACTAAATAATTTTAATATAAACAAAGTTTGTATAAAGGTGTTTCTAGATGTAGGGAATCTAGTAACAGATTTATCTGAATGTGTATTTATGCTAAAAAATCAATTATTATTATTTAATAATAACTATAAATATGAACTTACTAAGTAGTTTATTAAAGCAAAGATTTCCAAAACATTAATAAATAAATATTTTAAATTAAAAAAACTTATAGAAGCTTTTACTAGTTTTTACACATTTGTATATACACTTTAAAATTAAATTAATATTATAGAAAAAGAATTTGGCTTTGATTTTGAGAAAGTTGTTTATAATTTTAATATTCTAGGTTGTCTATTTATTGAATATTTATATTGTAATATTATTAGTTATGTTGTATATTTGTTATAGTAGTCAGTGTATGCGTCAAGTCTAATATATACTCCTTGTAAAGAATATAATTTATATGGAGAACGTTTTTATTCTGAAATACATATTGTTGATTGGTGGTAGGAAAAACAGGTAATATAAATTTAATATATTATATAAAAAATTTAACTAATAATAACTTCGTCTAAAAGCAAATGTTACAAGGTAAGACGGTAATTTTTATAATTTGTACATTAGACAATTTATATTTAATTAACTTTTTTGGTAATAAAAAAATTTGGCTGATATATATTATAGTCGGCAACCTGTTTTTTTATGTCTGTAATAAGTTATTAAATTATACTTATATATTATTTGCTTTGCTTCTGATTTTGTTGAAAAAAATGCATTTAAATCTATAGCAAAAAGATCAAATTACTAATAATATTTAAAAAATTATTTAGAAAATTTTTTCTTTTTTAGCAGCTGTTATGAGTTTTATAGAGGATATGATGGAATTCAGAATCAACATAACTTGTACCAATGGTTTAGTTTGAAAATATTATTTATAATTAGCTGGTTGGATTGTAGATTATGTTGAATATTATGAACTTCTGAATATTAATAGTTGGTTGTGTATAGTGTATGAAGTCGATTTTTAAAGTTTAGGAATGTACATTCTAATAAGTTTATTTTGAGATTATTATGATTATGAAAAGGTAAAAGTTGAATTATAATAAAATAATATAATTTATTATAGATGTTAAAAATTAAAATACTATTTAAAGTAAAAGAAATTTAATGAGATTTTAATAGTTTTCTGCTAGCTTTTTAGTATTTATTTTAATATTCTTCCAAAATTAGATCTTCTTCATAATCTCTATCTTAATATACTCAAATATATTATTAAATAAATATTATTATTTATTAAAGAGTATAAAAGATTAGATATATTTAATATAGCTTAAACTAAATTCCAAACATTCCCTAAATTCTATAGATTTAAGCTTACCTTTTTATAAATTATTTAGTAACAAAATAAAAAGTTAAGATCTACTAGCTGAATTTTTTTTTTTATACTAATAGTTATTCTAAATATACCATCAACTTCTCAGTAGCCAATTTTTAACAAAATTTTTACATGTGTTCAAACATTTTTAGAATTTTATTTGCTTACACAATATAAAAGTTATATAGTAGTAATTCTGAAATATTTAGAAAATTATTAATAATAATTTTATATTACAAAAAACGTTTTTTTAAAATATTAAAATATTGGATAAAAATGAAAACTTAAACTAGTATACTTACAACGTAAATCAAACACTAAAAAATAATTTACAAACTTAGAAAATCAACATAAAAAAAATTTAACAAATGAATTATAATAAATTGATTTTGAATATATTTTTAATTTTTAGTAATTAGAAACTTTTAATATTATTAAATTTTATCAATCAATTCATTTTACAGATTTTATATAATTGTTTAGATATTTATAAGGCTGGTTGATAAATATACTAGAATTATTTCATAAGTTCCTCAAAAATGGATATTGATTTTTAAATTATATTAATTTTTTAATTTAGATTTTTTAATATTAAATATGTTATCACATTTTTGAATTATAACACTTAAATTCTAAAAATCTTTCTTCTTTTTAATAATCAAATTTATTAAATTTGTTATCAGTTTTAGAATGTTTGCTTGAAGATTTTATTAATGAATTATTGTTTTTTCAGTTTATTAATTTATTCTCTCATTTACTTTTTTCAACAAACATTCTAAAGTTTTAAAAAGAAACTTATAGTTTTAAAAGATTATGACTATTATCAAGCCTTGGCTAATAGACTATTAATTATCTTATTTGAGAATTTAAATTACCAAATTTATAATATTATTTATTTTTTTATATCAAAAAAGATTGGTTATAAATAATCCATAAAAATTACTTAACTAATGTTTTGAGTTTAATAGTAGATGAATTAAAATCCTTTTTATCTAAGTTTAATTATTAACTATATAATTAATTATGTATACTAATTCCAAACTTCACAAATTTTTCAAAAAACATCATACACTTAATATATTATATTAAATTGTTTTAGTGGCATAAAAGTTAACTTTAACACGATTTTATTTTTATAAATTAAAACTATAGAGGCCAGTATAAATTTTTTTTCGAATATTTACTGTTTTGTATTAAATATATTTTCACTGTCTTCAATTTATATTTTTAAAAAAATTATGAATTGCTCTTAGTTACTAAACTTCGACCATTTAAAAACAGCCAAATTTAGAAATTATAAAACCTGATTTGAGTTTTCAGTAACTTGTTGTTCAATAACTCTTATCTGTCATCTAAAATTTAGTTGAATCATACTATTATTCATAAAAACAAAATTTTATTTTTTATTCAACTAGTATAAATTAATAAATAACACTAGTTTATCAATAATCATATTAATTTAGAATAATATAATATTTTTTATTAGGTGTTATAAGGCTATCTACAGACATATAAAGATAGACTAAAATATACAACTAAGCTACTTTTATAAATAAATTTTTTATTTTTGTCTAAATCTAGTCAATGATCAGACTTGATGTGTTTTCTTCAAAATTTCCTTTATTTTGTTTTCTAATTACCCCTTTTTAAAATTATATATTTATATTTTTAAAGTAATCTCTTTTTCTAAGCTTTTTCGATTAATAAGATATTTTTTTTCTATTTCCACACATCTACAAATAGTTTTTTCACATCTGCTCAAACATACCTCCTTAAAAATCTTCTAATGCACTTTTATTAATATAAATATAAGCGAAATAAATAGAAAACCCGATACTTACTAAAAAAAAGGTGTAAAAGAAATAATTGAAAGTTTTAGTTTTATTAAAGTGTATAAGATCTAAAACCAGCCTCATTACATCTGAAAAAATAAGTAATTTTAAAATTTAAATAAATTTATATTTTTATTACTAATTGACTATAGATTAAAATAATTAATATAATAGATATTACAACACCAATTAAAAAGAAAGTTATTAAATTTTTTACTCAAAAAAATCCTATATTAAATATAAAACAACAGACTATAACTTTCTTAAAATTTCTTAAAAATCTTATAAAAAACCTAGAAAACGATGAAGATTTTGAAAATATTAATGATAGTTTAAATAAAGATATTGATTTTAACTTAGTTAATTAATTTACACCACCAATACCAACTCTATTATTTAGCAAACCTAAAAAGTCTATTAATTCCTTCATTAGCAATCCTATTTCTAATCAATTACTAACCAATAATACTTTAATATTATCATTTACCAAATTTTAGGAATTTGTTATTAGACTTTAAAAACATATATATAACCTATCATCACAAATAAATTTAGAAGTTGAATTACATAATCAGCTAATATTTTAATTATTAATATTTAATTAAGGTAATATATTTTCTTTACTTTTTACTAGATATAGAAAATTTTTTAAAAAATAGTTTTTAAATTTAATATTATTATTTTTATTAAGGTTACTTTGTATAATATTAACTATTTTTAATTTTTAAGATAATAAAAGTAGCCTCTGCTTATCTTCTGATAGACTTGATATGTTTGGAAGTGAATTTATTAAAAAATGTAAATTAAAAATAATTAACCTTTCTAATATCAAACAACTAATATATAGTAAAATAATAAATAAAGTTAATTTATAATAAATTAATAAAAAATTATTTACTAATACTACAAAAATTTAAAAGTATATAAAGAATTTAATAACAAACTTGGAATATTAATTTTTTAGGTTTTATTTTTATACTATAGTATGTTAGGTTTAAATTTTTTAATAATATATATATTTATTTTTTTTTAGTTGGATAGTAAATTATAAAATAATCGGTTTTATTTTTTAGCTACAATTAAAGAATTAATATTAGATGTTTATAAGCTAACAAAAGACACTGAAGTAATATAATAACATATAGCTTTTTTTTTTGAAAATAACTGGTTTCTTTATCACAACTAATTTTATCATGATAATGTAAGTTTTTGAATATTTGTTTTCAGATTTCCTAAAGCTGATATAAGATTTTATAGATTAATAATATTATCTTTATTGTTTTTATATTTTCTAATGTACTAATTAAATAATATTATAATTTTATTATTGATTAGGGGTATTAAATTAGGGAGTTAATTTATAGTTTGAGTAGCTATATGCTTATATTTATTGGTGTTTATACTTTTGTTGCTTTAAAATAATGGGAATCTGGTATTTGTAATTGTAGAGTTAGTAATCAAACAAATAAAGTCTGTGGTAAGCTCTTACGCATTTTCAACAATATTATAAAAAGACATTTTACTAATATGTTATAACAAAAACATATTAACATATGATTGATAAATTTTTTAGTAATATTAAACGATTTTTTAGTGTTTGACAAAAAATCTTCATAGTTTTTTGATATCTGATACAAAAGGCTTTTGATAGTTTAAGACTTCCGCTTTTAAATGTATTAATTCCTTCTTTTATAAATATTAATGTAAATATTGTAAGTTAGGAAAAAGGTTTGAAAAATTTTTTTGATCTTTTATAAAACATGTTACATCTAATATAAACTATAATACTATTATATATTTGGTTTTTAATTTTTATATTTCTTTATTTTATTATAACTAAATAGTTAGATTGATGAATATATATATAGATTTTTCTATTGATACATTTTCTATAAGATTTTTAGTAGATGTATTGCAGCTGGTACCAGATTCTCAAAATCCTAAATCATTCTAGATTTTTAAATCTTTTTATTGTTCCTAATATTTTAATTTTTGAATTGTTGTAGATGAGATATATATTCTAATGTTTAAGATGATTATTATTTTTGTTGTTAGAGATGATATCAGCCTTCTGAGATTTGAAACAGGACTAACAACATTATCCTCTCGGATTATTTTCTTACTATCCCGTCCCAGACATGCAGAGTCTGGTGTTGTCCGGATGCCAGCGGACGTAAAATTGCCGTCCCAGAAATCCCGTCGTCGGACGACCAGGACGGCAACACATTTTTTTACTGATGAATAAAGCTAGGCAAGTATTGGAAACTATAAAACCATCTGGATTAGCATAATATACTATAATCTTGTGTATATAAACCACTTATCTAGTCATCATCTAGAATCGACACTAAATAATTTACTTGTATATCTATCTATTACTTAATAGCAAAAATTATTTCCTTTTATTATTAGAGCTTGTATTTGGGCGGTTACGGTGCCCGCCCATATTTTGCGTTGCGGGCACCCGGACCGTACGGGTTGCCAAGAACCGGTTTTTTTTTGCGCCCAAAACCCGCCGGGTCAAAATCAAATGGGCACCCGTTTGCCAAGAAACCGGTGGGTTAAACCGGTGGGCACCGGTTCTGACAAGAATTATCAGATTATGTAATCAGATCACGTGATCACCAAAATTTTTATTATATAATTTTAATCAAAATTTAATAAAAAAAAATAAAAAATAAAATTGAA
>JAJTUB010000087.1:55810-78671 GCA_036971345.1 Dactylellina drechsleri
TTAAAAAAAAAAAAAAATAATACATGTATATTTTTTAAATT
The DNA here is from genome assembly GCA_036971345.1 of Dactylellina drechsleri. Classification (NCBI taxonomy): domain Eukaryota; kingdom Fungi; phylum Ascomycota; class Orbiliomycetes; order Orbiliales; family Orbiliaceae; genus Dactylellina; species Dactylellina drechsleri. The sequence goes on from JAJTUB010000087.1 coordinate 55,852, forward strand.
AAAATAAAATAAAATAAAATTATACATAAATATTAACAATTCTATACTAAACTATTATTATTATAAAGAATATTATATATTTATAAATTAATATAAATATTAATAAAAAAGTTCTTATTATTTAATAAAAATAAATATAAGTAAGATATTACCTTATTTATCAAAATAATTTATTAATTTGGAATATTAATTATGTTAAAGGGTATTTTAAAAATAATAATTATAAGATTATAGGAGTCTACTTGTTATTTACTATCTTTTAAATTAAAATTAATAATTATAATAATATTAAATAATTAATTAATATAATAATTTTTAAAATATAAAATTAGCTTTATATAAGTTAATAAACATTTGTTAAAAACTTTTTATTATTTTTTTTTTTGATAAAAAATAAAATTTTGATATAGTAATTTATAATAAAATAAAAATAATTCAGTATATTAAATTTGATAGATTGTAATTAGAGTGCGACATGGGGCGGGTTGGGTCGGTTTTTAGACAATAGAAACCACCCACGGGTTGGTTTTTCTTTAAAAAAAAAAACCAAGCACGGGTTTAAAAACCGTGACAATAACGAAAAACCGCACCGCCAAGAAACCGTTTTAAATTAAATCACGTGATCACCAAAAATTTTATTATATAATTTTAATTTTTTTAATTTAATTTTTTTCAAAATAATTTAAAATTAGGTGTGGGAGATCCTAAAACACACTAAAACAACTAGTGCTTTTTTAACAAATTTTTAAATTAAATTTAATTAAATAAAATTAAGCGCTAATCGTTTATAAACCAAAAATACGAATTGATTAATTTTTTTTTGAAAATTCAAAAGTTTTCAAAAAAATTTGGATTTTGAAAAGTTTTTTTGATTTTGCATTTTTCAAAAACGTTTTGTCGAAAATATAGCCGAACACACCTCCATATATACGATGTATACGTATATGTAGTATATGCGTATACGTCGTACTATATGCGTGTACGTCGTACTATATGCGTGTACGTCGTACTATATGCGTGTACGTCGTATATACGTATACGTCGTATTATATGCGTGTACGTCGTATATGCGTATACGTCGTATTATATGCGTGTACGTCGTATATGCGTATACGTCGTACTATATGTGTGTACGTCGTATATATGAAGGTATGTTCGGCTATATTTTCGATAAAATGTTTTCAAAAAAATGCAAAATCAAAAAAACTTTTCAAAATCCAAATTTTTTTAAAAACTTTTGAATTTTCAAAAAAAAATTAATTAATTTGTATTTTTTGTTTATAAACGGTTAGCGCTTAATTTTATTTAATTAAATTTAATTTAAAAATTTGCTAAAAAAGTGTTAGTCATTTTAGCGTGTTTTAGGATCTCCTATACCTAATTTTAAATTATTTTGAAAAAAATTAAATTAAAAAAATTAAAATTATATAATAAAATTTTTAGTGATCACATAATTTAATTATATAATCTAATAAATTCTTATCAATAAACAAAAAACCGTCGGTTTTTAAACAATTTTTAATTTTTAGAAAAACCACCCAGCAATTCCCCACGACCCATATCAAACCACCCAGCAATTCCCCACGACTTATATCAAACCACCCAACGGTTCCCCACAACCCATATCAAGCCACCCAGCGGTTCCCCATGACCTCTCTCAAACCGACCCAACCCGCTGGTTTCTGGGTTAAAACCAACCCATGTCGCACTCTAATTGTAATAGTATTAAAATTTTGAAAATCTTTAATTGATATTGTTAGTTAATTAAATGGTTAACAAAAAAATATTTTTATAATATTAGAATTATTAAAATTTTAACCATTTAGTATATACTTACTAGCGACTGTAGTTAGATGGTGTGGTTTTAAAAATTTTTGAATTTTTATATGTAAGTTATTAAGGTGATAGATAGTTATAACTTTTCTTATGGTTTATTATTATCTTTTTAAATATTATTAAAAATTTCTGAGGATATATTTATTGTTTGGTATCAAATTTTTAATATCTTATACTAAAGTTTTATTCTCAAAATCTAAAAATATATAAATATTATTATTTAAGTATAAATATTTAATAGTTAATAATTTATTATTATTATTTTTATTAAGAAGATTATTAAGATTTATTATAAAATTATTAATTGTCGGATTTAAAAAATTTTATTTCAATTTAAAATATATATCTTTTATTAGATTTCAGCAAATTATTTATAGTTAGTTAGAATATTAAGATTTATTAAAAAGAAATATTAGATTTAATTTTTATATTCCAAATATTATTCTTTATTAATAGTTTATAATAATTTATATATTATAATCAATATAATTTGAATTTTGATAATTTTTTTTAATTTAAAAATAATGTTGAATCTTTGGAGTGTTTGTTGATTATTTTTTAAGATACTTGTATTGATAAATTATACTTTTATAATGATTAGATTGATGTATTTTAATTATATTAAAATGATTAAAAGCTTTTAGTTTGAGTTTATATTTAGTATTAATTTCTTTTTTTTTTAATTATAATTTTTAATATTTTTATGGTTAGCTTATTTTTTTGGTTTATATATAATTTTTAATATCTAATAATATTTGTTATTATTTTTATATTTTCTTTTAATAGGATTTAGAATTTTAAAATTATAAAAAATTTAATTTAATTTAATAAAATTTTTGCTAATATTAATTTAATTATTAATTAATTGTTTCGTTAATATAACTATAATATTATGTAAGTAGATAAAAATTAATAAAATATCAAATACAAATTAAAACCTAATTAAATTTTTAATATTTAGCAATTTCCAATAAACTTTGAAAAACTATAATTAAATAATAAATAATAATTTTATTAGTTATACAAAGCTCTTTCCCTTACTATTATATAATTTATAAAAATAATTTTTTAAAATAAAAGAAATTAAAATATATTAAAAATCTAACTCAAGCTTGGTTAAAACTATCAAATTATTTATATTATCAAATAAATTGATTAACTTAATTTAATACATTTTTTAAAGTATTAAAATAAAAACTATATAAAAAATTTGGTTTAAAAAATACATATAATAAGATTTTAAAAATTTAATAGAAGTTTAATAAAATTTAGTTTAATTTTTTACTTTTTAACTTTTTAATTAACAATTTTTAAATTTATTAGGATAAGGTTATTAAAAATTAAAGCTTTAGTTTATTATAAAAATAATAATCACAATTTATTATCTTTAGAGTATATTTTCCGAGATTTTGAGCATCTACTTCATAAATAGAATAAAATTTTATATTAATATTAAATAAATTAGTATATTTTATATAGTCTATAATTTAACCATATAATCAAGGTATATACAAATAAGTAAAACCATTAGTATATTTTAAATTAAAACTAAATTCTATAAAATTTTTAGCATTTAATTCCAGCTCCCATTTATTTAACAATTAAAATATTTTAAGTAAAATTTTTTAAATATTAATATCAACTTTTAATTTCTAATAGTTATTAAGATCTTTTTTTTTTAATAATATTAACATAAATACAAATAAAATCCAAATAAATAATAATAGTTTACTATAAACACTAAAAAACAAATTACCAATTATTAAATAAATCAATTATAATTTTTTATTATTAGAAAAATTAATCAGATAAATAACATCTAATATACAAATAATAAAAATTAATATTAAGCCTTCTAATAATGTTAATTAAAAAACAATTAATATTTAATATATAATATAATATATAAAAAAACACATTTTAAACAAAAATATAAAAAAATTAAAATTATATATTTATATTTCCCACTATTAGTCACTTATATATAATTTTAAATATAATTATTTATTTTTTAAATTATATTTTTTAATTAGTGTATATACTAGACTGCTAGTATATACTAACTACCTAAAAAAATAACTTATACAATTAATAAAATTATAATAAAAATATTTTTATAATTCTAGATTTTTAATTACCTAATTATAAATTGAAATTTAAAAATTAAAATTTAAATCTCCAACCATATTTTTAATTTGTTTTTAAAGGGTATGTGCAGATTAAAAAAATATATTAAAAAATTTTGAAAATTTGTTATTAAAGAAATTATTAATTTTAGTTTTTAATATTTTATTCTATATTAACTATCTTACTAATTTATAATTTATATAATTTATAAATAAATAGAATAGGTTTTTGATTAATTATAATAATAAATTTTTAAATATGATTATAGCACCAACATTTAAATATATATTTGTATGAGTTTCCAAAAAACATTTGGAGTTTAAAAAAGAAAAAGAAAAATTATATAAATTTTCTAATTAAATTGATTAAATCTTGAAATATAAGGTTGGATGTTTAGAATCTAAAATATTACTTTTAACAATAATTTAAAATTTTTAATAATAAAACTATTTTTTATACACATTGTATTAACCGGTTTTTGAATATGGTTTTGAGTAAAAATGACATGGAAAATCTAAGGCAGATATATTAATAGTATTATAATATTTGGTAATTTAAAAAAAATTAAGAAATAATAAAAGTTAAAAAATGTTAAATATTTAATATAAATTTTTTTTGAGTTTAAAATATCTCTTAACAATTTTAAATTAAAAAAATATTTAATAAAAAAAAAAAGTGGGTTACTTGATAATTAATTTTTTCTTAATTTGGTTTAATCTTGTAGTATAGTATAATAATTAAAGTTTTTTAATTATACTTCTAGAAGCTAATACTTATTCTTATATATTTTAAATAGTAAATAAATCCAAAATTTTTAATATGTCAAAAACATATAAATTAGTTCTAAAATATTTAAATATGAAGATAAATAAAAATAAAAAATATTTAAAAAATATATTTGAGCTTACTAAAATTTAACAGAAGCTTCCATCGATTTTAAGTAGTTATTTGAAAATAAACTTAATGATAAACTATATAATAATATATATTAATTTATAATGTTATTGATTATTTTCTTTTTTTTTTATTACTATTATTACTATTATGGCTTTTATTTTATTTTATTTTTATTTAATATTTAGTACTTTTGTGAAATTCTTTAGCTTTAAACAAACTTTAGAAATTTTATGTTTATTAATAATTTACATATTAAATAAGTTATTAATTCTAAAATATTATTTTTAATATTTTTACTTTAGTGTTAGAATAGAGTGTGGTAGTGGATTGTTAGAGGTTGTTTATTTCTAAAATCAAAAATTTAAAATAAATTAAAATTTTGATGAGATGATGAATTATAATTTTGATTAAATATTAAATAATAGGGTAGATTTTCTTTTTCCTAGCTTAATTTTTAATATTATTGATTTGTATATATTTGATTTTGGATATTTTAAAGATGTAATTTTAGAACAATTTTAAGATGATGATAAATCTTTTAAAGATGTTATTAATTTTTTAATTGTTTTTTTAAATATATTTGTATGTTTTGGTTATTATCTAGAATCCAATTTTGATATTAAAAATTTTGATTTGTCTGAAGATTCTGTTAACTTTAGGTTAATTTTTATATTTATCAATTTTAGATATAAAAGTTTAAGATTAGAATATCTAAAAAACTTAAACAATTTGATAGCAGATGTTAAAAAATTAATGGCAGTAATAGAATTATTTAGATTATTAGGTGGAGAAAATAATAAAAAAAAATTTGATAAAGGTATAGGTAAGAAATTTGCTAATAAAAAGCCAAATAAATAATGGATTTTTAAAATTTTATTTTAGATTATAAAAAAATTTTAACTAATAAATATAAGATAATATTTATTATAAGGAAGAGAAAGAGAATTACAAAAGATAGAGTTAAAAATAAAACTAAAAATAAAGCTAAAAATAAAGCTAAAGATGGCAATAAAGATAATAATGATAATAATGATGATGATGATAATAATAATAATAACAGAGTTGTATTATTAAGAAGAAAAAAATATAAAGTTAATAAGTATTTTGAAATAATGAATTATAAAATACTAAAAATCAGTTAATAACCTCTTAATTAAAAAAATCAATATTAGTATTATAATTATAAGAATAATAAGGCCATAAGAATCTCCAAAACTAACAGTATAATTAAAGAACAATCTTTTTAAAAATTAAAAGATAAGAATTAAAATTTTATAAAAAATTTTTAATATCTATTAATAGTTTATATTTAAGTAAAGAATATAATAAAATTATTAATATAAAAATTATTACCAATTTTGATTTAGATAATTTTAATTATACCTATTTTAGGTTGAGAGATAAAATAACTATTAAGATAAATTTAAGGAATAAATTTCTATAAAACATTAGAAGTTTATTATAAAACACTAATTTATATATATAAACTAAGTCAGACTTAAAAATCTTACCCTAAATAATAACTATTAAACTGTTATTAACTTTTTAGTAATTATTTAAGCTAAAAAATTAATATATTAAATTATAAAATTAATAAACTTTATAAATTTAGTATTAAGTAATAGCAGAAAAAATAAAAAAAATAATAAAAATAATGGAAATAATAAAAATAGGGGTACCAGATTTTTAAATATAAGTAAGAAAAAAGACAATAAATATAAAATAACAGACTTTATAAGTCTTTTAAACTATAAATATAATATTTTATATTATATTAATAGTTAATAAAAATAAACTAGCTAAAAAAATTTTAGTATTAAGCAAAAAAAAAATTTTATTTCTAAAATTATAAAATCAATTTATTTTAATATCACCAAAAGTATGATTTTCATAGATAATTAAATTAACATTAAAAGTTTAAAGCTAGCTAATAATAATTTAATAAAGTTTATTTTTGTTAATTTAAAAAAAATTATTTAAGATATATTTAAAAAATATAAAAAAAATATAAAAACTATTTTGGAATATATTATTTTAAATAAATATATATATTTTAATAATAGTTTTATAAGAAACTTTAGGAGTTTTCGGTTAAAAATAAAACAAAAAAAAGTGAAAATTGAGAAAACTAGGAAGGAAATAAATGAGAAGAAATTATAAAAAGTTATTAATAGTAATAAGTATTCATTAATCTATAATTAAATGTTAAAAGTTTGTTAACTTATTTTCATAATCATTTTTAATAAATTTATTATTAATATTTTTTTTACTACTACCACTATTTTAAAATTATTAAAAGTTTTAGCTCCATTTTTTTTTTAAAGTTTATATCAGAATTTAAATGTTTTATTCAGATAATATTACTAGATTTATTTTTGTTTAAAACAATATAAATTACTTATATAAAGACTCTGGGAGTTTAAAAGCAAATAATTCCAATACAATCAAATCTTATAATATAAATATGGATCAGATTATTATAATTTTAGTAAATTTAAACACCTTTATAACAATAAAAAACAACAAAATAATTTTAGTTTATTTATAACTAAAAAAAAACTATATTAAACTAATAAAAAGTAATAATTATTTTTTACACAAAAAAATTATTTTAACTAATATTTTAAGAATATAGCTTAATAATATATAAATAATAATTTAAAAAAGTATAATAATAATATAACTATACCATTTTTACATTATTTTTCATTAAATTTCCTAAAACTCTAATTCTCCTTTAATTAGTAAAATAATTTAATTAAATCCTAAAAAGATAACAATAGCAATAATAGTAGTAGAATTAAATAAAATAGGTTGAAGATATTGAAAAATTAATAAAAAATTAGATTAAAAAAATTGAAAAAGACTAAAATATAATTAGTCAATATATTTTTTTTAAAAATTTGGAGAGATTAAAAAAAATTTGTTAATAATAAGAACATTAAAAAAGACTATGGCAATTTTTTAAAAAATTATAACAAAAGTATTTTTATTTAAATTCAATCATATATTTAATATAAAATTGATTAATCTAATAAATAACTTACAATAAAAGTAATATTTTTTTTAAAAAAACGTATATCTTATTTAATCAATCAAGTAATGAAGAGGTTACAAAAAATTTGTAATGGATTCTTAGCATCTGTCTTTGGGTTAAAATAAAAAGTGTTATTTAAAAAGATTTTTTTGAAGGAAAAAAAAAATATAAGAATTAATAATTAAAGTTATATATATATATATAAATTTGATAGATTTTAAACTTTTTTAGAGGTATTTTGAGGATTTTAAACATCTTCTTTTGTGTTTTTGATGATTTTTTTCGTTATTGATTTAGATATATTTAATAAAAATGATTTTTGATGGGGTGCTAGTTTTTGAGCATCTAAAGTTGTCTTTTATATGACCCCTGCAACTTCTTAACACTACCAAAGATCCTCTCAGGCTACCAGATTTTTTGCTGATGTAATTACTAAGTCAATGTGTACAAATATGGACCCCCCCTAGTTCCGGACCACCTTTCAACAACTCAAGAAATAATATATTATTGAACATATTTCATGCGATCCTAGAGCTATAAATACAAAAACTATATCAATTTACTAATTTTCTACAAAATCATCACTTATATAACCTAGATAATATACTACCTACAGCTAAATATAACTAGATTATTAGAAAAATACTTCTACCTCTATAATTACCTTATCATTTTTTATAACTAATTTTGCTTTATTTAATACATCAATAGGAAACTACTCTAATTCTAATCTTTATTATACAACTATATCTATAAGTATAATAAATCTCTCATTCAATTCTATACACACCTTCTTTTTTTTAACTAGCCAAATAGCCTTTAATTTAGCCTCTATATTTTCAAACTTTTATTCTACTAAAGCAAGTTGAATTATAAATTTATCCCAATTTCTACTAATTTTATAAATTACTAAACATATAAAAAAAATTTTATATAAAAAATTTAAACATATAACTGATATCCTGGCTTTTCATAAACATAATAATATCGAAGATTAGTTTAGAAACTAAAATAAATAACCACTAAACTATTACCCAGCAATTTTATAATAATTTATAATAATTATAAAAGTAAAATCTAATTACCTTCCATCCTACAATAATATTTTTTATTATAAAAACAATTATATATATCTTAGTATAAAACTAAAAGAATAATGCCTTATTTACACATATAATATTATTTAAGTTTATAAATTTGCCTAATTACTATTAATATACCACCTTTAAAACTAAAAAATATTTCAGATCTAATAATTAAGTAATATAAAAAGTATAGATAAATAAAAATAATATATATATATTATTAAAATAACACTAAACCATAAATTCATTAACTGTATATAAACTATAACTATTAACTATTAGTAACTTTATTTTTAAAAAATTGTTGGTGGCTGTTTTAGACAGAAATATTTTTATTAATTATTTTAATATAATAGTATTATTTATTTAGTTATTCTTTAAGTAGATTACCTACTATCTAAAATTATTTTTTAATATTTTTATATAAAACTACTAATTCTAAATAAACTTTACTTTAAAAATTATTAAAAGATTAAGAATAATACTTATAGTAAATACAAACTTAATAAATAAGGTTTAAAAATGTAAATAATTTATTTTTATAAAAACCTAATTTTTTTAGTAATTAGAGTTTTTAATAATAAGATTATTTATATTTATTCCAATTATTATACTACTTTTATCTATATTATATCACTACTCTAAGAAAATTCAAAATATAATTTTATATAAATTGAATAACTTATTTATATTTGTTGGATTTATATAATTAACTTGCTATTAGTTAGTATAATGATTAAATTTAATTTTAACTTATAAATAATGGTTTAAAAAATTACTAATTTATTATTTACCCAATAGATTATTGTCATCTTATATTTTAAAAATTTTGGTAACAATAATCTAAAATTGGGCGTACATAGGAGTATATCTAAGAACTTTCTAATGTAAAATTTATTTTATAAAACCTTTTTTTTATACTTTAGAAAGTTACTACTAGCCTTTATAAACCAAACTATATAATTATTGAGTGCCTAGTCAGTTCCGGAAAATAGAATACAGTATTATGTAAATAGTAGTAACAATTTTTAATAACTAGCTGTTTTTAAAAACTTCTATCACCACAGCCATATCCACTTCATTATATGTACATTTGCTAGTTATTTCTAATTTACCTTATGAAAAACTAGCTTATTTAGCTAAATACTGTTGTTGTACAAGGAAGAATAAGATCACGCGTGTGATCGCGTGAAGGCGAGTTTTCACGAAAACGCGTTGTTCAAAACTAGGGGGGGTCCATATTTATACACATTGACTTATACTTACTATATTAGTAAATTACACTATTAATTATATTTAATAATATCTTAGTTAAAGCAGTTAAATTTATTTTTAAATAAATAAATTTATATATAAAAGTCTTGAAATATATATATTAAAATTATTATAATAAATTAAACTAAATCCATAACTTATTAAAGTAAAACAACCTATTTAATTACTTGATTTTCTATCAAGAATTAAATTTAATCTTTTTTTTATATATATAGGATTCTCTATTAGAAACAGAGATTTCGCAGTCGTGAGCTTTTTATAATTGGGGTTTTACTACCGCAAATACGGCCACTTATTTATTCCAGATTCACGTGATTAGTATACGGTTAGCCATTTTTTGGTGCCACAGTGGCTACCGTACTCTGACAAAAATGTTGCCGTACTTATGTGCTGCCATCATCAGCCACATTATTCTGAACTAGTCTCGTAGCCAGGTTCTGAATGAAAACGAAAATATTTTTCAGTTCCAGAGGACCCACCAACGATAGGAGAAAGTATATCATTAAATCAACCAATTAACACTGATAAAAGAAGAGTGGATTTCCAACTATATATATTTTATGTTGGCTGGTCAGGGCAAATTGAGATGTCACGATCCTCCTTCGCCGGACAAGGATGGCATCTGGTTTACGAGGCAACGATCCTACATGTAGTGAACTACTTCAGTAATAACCGTAACAACCGTGACTGATATGCATAACTAGTGGCACAACTAATAGTACAACTGGGGGCATTGCTTTTAGTCCTCGTCGTCGCCTCGCTGCGACTTTGGCCTACATACGGCCACAAAACTTGCCCGTCTATATTCCTCCAAGGATTGGAAGAAAGGCCGGGTAATTGACTGACTAAATGACTGACGATTTGACTGATCCGACCATGCAAGTCATGTCATTTGGCTTTTGCAATAAATTATCTAAGCTTGGTATTTTTACTTTATGGCATTCGCTGCACGAGTGGACCACCTCCCGCGGAGCGGTTCCTTTCATTCAGGGTAAACAGTGGTACTGACAATAACTATCCCTAAACACGTTCTTAAAAATGCAATCTAACAAAATGTTTGTACCCCCGAATAAGAGATTTACAACTTCCATATATAAAATTTTGTAATATAACATCTAATTACCAACGTATCGTTCAGTTGGTGGCTGCTTGAGGCAACGAATGTTAAATATATGATTTTCTTGATACGTGATTTCTTGATAGAGGATTTCTAAGCAACATGAGAATCGTTGGCCAATTGCTGTGAGGTCGTCTCACGTGATAGTGAATTGGGTGGAACATGGTCAGAACATTGTATGACACTGTTCCCCAGCGATTGGCCCATCTCATGTGTTATTACTTGGCTCCCCCTTTGTACCAGCAGCTCACCCCAAGTGTATTCAGACGAGGCAAGTCCGGAGCGTGTGGACAGTCGGTAACAGTAACGTCTTTATAAGCGTAGTACCTTCCTTGGCAACCATACTCAGGCCACCCAGCCATGTTTGCAAAAGCCACGGCCTGCTCATTGGTGGCACAGCCATAGAAAAAGGCATTCGCCGATGCTCCTGCTACGACTCCTACCAGTATAACGAGCGCGTGCATGTTGACAAAAAGCGTTTAGCGTAGGTATGGGATATCTAGTCGCAACCTCAAAGATTAGACACAAAATAATTACGCTGAGTCAAAGACCAAAGGATTAACAAACTCTGCAGAGGCCGGTTCTTTACTTAGAGCACTGTAAAAGAATGATAATGCTGCGAGAAGAAGCTGTGATCAGGATAAGATGGGTAATGATAGAGAGTAGACGATAACTGTTGAAGCATCGCAAAGCAGCTCTTATATAATGCAAGAAATCGTTTAAGGATGAGAGCGGATTCATGTATCTGTGATACATAAATCCATTCAAAGAATCCCTTTGCGCGTTTTCCGACCATACTTTTATTGGTATCCCAAGGCTGCGTTTCCCAAATATTTATTTTCCTAAACATTTAAAGATAAATGAAGAATGAAGAAAGCATACCCGCAGAGCATTTAAAGAATCTCTTTGCGTGTTTTTCCGACCATACTTTTATTGGTGTCCCAAGGCTTGCGTTTCCCAAATATTTACTTTCCTAAACGTTTAAAGATAAATGAAGAATGAAGAAAGCACACCCGCAGAAAATTTTGACGTTTCAGCGATATATGTATATATGCGTAATTTATCTCCCCAGGTGTTTAGGGAGGCAAACCAATAGTATAGAGAATCTCAGCGTATCAAATTGGTATCGTACTGGTTGCTCACAATCAAACGAGACAGGGCATCTTCAAGAAAAATATATGCAATACTGAATAGTATAGACAAAACAAGGGATCCGACGTGATCGTATTTTACTTCCACCGTCAGGTGCGATTCCAAATTCTAATTCACAGATAAAGCAAATCCAAGAAATTTATCACTAATTTGATCAAAGCCTCATGCATCTACCTGCCATTATAGCGACCGAGATTTGGGTTTAGTGAGCAGTGCAAAGAAGATCTCGGGTCGGTACTCTCTTCTCATTGCCTTTACTGTTGCTAGTCCTTGCTACGTAAATTGTACTAGCAGCAAATGACCGAAGAACATGACGGTTCGATAACAATGGTCCAGACAGGATACTGCTCTTTGTATTTAGATGGTTGGACCAACAGTTGTCTCCAAAGGAAAACAACATAAAACACAAACTATCCAACCAAACTAAACAGCTGATCTTTACCGCGATGCTTAACAAGCCTGCAGTTTGATAGATATAGTTTCTAAATTCAGGACTGCGCATGATGTATTCTTCGATAAAAATGTAATTATTCTATCCGATCAAAGAGCTCCTCTGTAGCTGAGCACGGGTTGGAGAATATGCAGTGAGTAAAGATTCAGTGGGTAGCGTAATCATACGAGCAGTATGCAAAGGGTATGAAAAAGGGTATCATACGTGAATGTTTGAAGTTGGGCCGGGTGGTTTTGGTTTCGTTATATCTCTGACAGAATCTCTACAAATTATTGTAAGGCGTCGAGCTCGAGCATTCGTCTTAGGAGCCTTCTGCAGAGGAGGCAAACACTATTGCGGACTTCAGTATCAATCTCCTCTTAGAGAACTCCACACAACTTTCCATTTCTTCACCTTTATTTGGGGTCTGAAATATTTTTAAAAAAAAAAAGAGGGCTCGGTCCCGGGACCTCTTAAGAGCATGCCACCTACAGCTAAGGCAATTGGTGTAACCTCTCAATTAGTGTAACCTTAATTAGTGTAACCGTCTCGAGTGGACATGCACGCCATGGGATACCCTTCGGGTCTGCCACCCAGCACGGCTAGGGATGCATTGATACCTTGGAAGGCTGAGCATGAAAAGAAGGGAAACGGTTACCAGAGTAGGGCAAATTAACAAGCATTAGAAGAAGCACAATAATATAAAAGTGTAGCTCACCTCCTTTCATAAATTCTGATATCAAACCTTGAGACACACACCGGCGGTTTTTCTTGCATCTTCAGCGAGCACACCCTCATCTAAGTATATATCAACTGTTTTTCCCTTTTTTGTCCACCAGAACGAACAAAATGCGTTGCGACAAGCGAGCTGACGCTTTCCCTAATGCGCTTCGGTGGGCAAGGCTTGTCCATCCTGCTTGATATAGTGGCCAAAAGGTTTAAATTACAGGACAAGAGCAATCTTTTCGCCAAAATGCGCCTCTTCTTCAAAACCACCGCTATCCTCTCTCTGGCCTTTCTCGCCGTCCCGGCATTGGCTGCTCCAACACCGGATCTCATGGCGCGAAAAGACGTCAGCGACGCGGAGGTGAAAGCACGGATCGAACACATGGTGTCGGTGTTGCCAGATCATGCAAAGGAAGCTGCTAGAGCCCAGCTGAACACTCAGAAAGAGCGTGACTATATTAAATAGGTGGGAAGCCCCATTCCTATTAAAAAAAAAAAAAAAAAAAAAGAAGAAAGTGTGGGGTTGGAATCAAAAAATTTACTCTGACGATCGAGTGTAGATTAAAGGCGAGAAGTCTGATTAACGATAACTGTTGCGATTAAGGTGGTCGAGACGTGGTAACTTCAAGCCTTCGCACTTGGTGTGAATGCTTACACAGCGATGGATATGAGCAGAAGTGAAATAACGAGAAAATCATTCAAATAGATCTATAGATTTGATGCCCTTGTTGGAACGCAAAGCCCTTAAAATACATTGGTTTATTCTCGTCTGGGATTTCATGAAGTATATGTACAAGAAAAACAAAAGGAATATGCAGCCCGCTTCTGACGTGATTCCAGGAAGTATAAATATGTAATTCCCGAGAATATTACCAAGTTATCTCGTAACAAATATTTGATGTAGTTAAGGTTAATGCCTATGATAATGAATATACTCTAAAACGGTATTTTGAAACACAGCACATATCGCGGTATGGCAATGAGCCTTTCTTCCCACCCTTACGCAAATTGTCAAGCGGAATTCGATCGGGAGAGTTGGTACAAATCCCATATAGCCCGGGCGTATGGGCTTAAATTGTCTAACGCGTCCGGAACACAACTTCATTTCTAATAACTGAGGAAATAAAACAATATGGAGAGAGGAATTAAGAATAGTTTTATATAGAACAAGTTTCCTAGATAGGCACAATAGTTATTAATTGATAAGCGAATTATATGAATGTATATTTTAGGATAGAATCCAGATGGAATGTTAATCCCCGTCAAAGCCGCGAATGCAAAATCAGTTAATGTTATCTGAAGATTGTGTATCAGCTTGAGTAGATAGTTCACTGAAAAAAACTTGCCGATACTCTTGTTGCGGCGTCAGAGGGACTGATTCCGTCGCAGCAACCTCAACCACGACTACTTCTCTCGATCGTTGACTCGACAAAGTTAACTCTAGAGAGCCACCTTGCTGCTGTTTTGAATATTGCTCCGAGGGTGCCTCCAAGCCTTTGGTGTGCTCTTTTATTCTATCGTAATTCAAGCCAAGTTCGTAGGCGATTGATTCGTGGTAGCTTTCTATCTCTGATTCAATGGCATCAAGGTCGGAGTATCCTTGCTGATCGTGTTCGCGGTCGGAGTCAGATTCATAGAAGTGTTCAAGACGGTCCTCTGCAAGGGCAATAGGGACTGTATAGTATTGACATATGGACCGAATCTTTTCAACTTTATTGTCATTAGCTCCTAGTTAAAAAATCTACACTGATGAAGACGTGTGAAGTACGTTGCTTCTGGGTAGATAGAATAGCCTCCAAAATCTTCCGATTGTAAGGCTCTCTAAAACCGATGGAATCGGATCATCCGGCCTACGAAAGGACAACCAACAAAATTGGATAATGTGCGCGATATTTATATAAATTGATCCGTTTATGTTCGTGGGCAATGTGTCTTCTTTTGATGTCCTGGTATTGTTTAGAGATATCTTGCTCTATTTTTCCGATTTGTTCAAGGTTGTGTCAAGGTATTGATTGAATGATAGAATCGCTTTATCCAGGTCGGTCACCTCCTTGTGTACGTTGCTAGAACATTGCTTCCATGCGTTTTCGTTCGCGTCCCAAATCCCCTGCTGCTCAGATTTGATGAGTTTCTCTTTTTTTTCATCGAAGCTAAAACGATGAGGTTGCGTTAGATTAGCATTGGACTCTCCATTTCACAATCAGATGTCAGATCACATACCGGAAATTGAAGTTTGTCTTTCATCTCGAGACTCGCAAGAATCTCCAAATATTTATCAACAGTGGGTTCTCGGGGGCCGTTAGGGCGAGGGGCGACAAGACCAGTGTCAGGAAATAACTCGCTAAAAGCATTTTTGAAGTGACGGCATCGCGCTTGTCATATAATGATAGTGATTTCAGCCCGTGTCAGGGTGGTTGGCGAACCTTCTAGGGAGAATCTGAGAGATGGTCCTGAAGCAGATCCGTTTCTGATGATGATGATGTTGACGATGATGATGTTGATGGCGAACTCCGTGGTACCGCCAGGTCATATTAGCAACACATTAATGCACTAGGGGACAAGTCAGAGGGACAAACAGAGAAGAAACACATGATAGAGCAACACAACAACACAGCAACTAGATGGTAGCAGAACTTTCACTTTCAAGCATGAAATGTGAACGTTTAAAGTTTTGGCGAGCCGTGGGGTCAATATCGTTTAAAACTGCTCAAAAAGTGGCAGTTCTGGCGAACCGTGGGTCCAAATCCGCTTAAAATTGTAGCATTTTTGGCGAGCTATGGGGCTAAATTGCCTCAAACCTCCAGCATATTTGGCGAGCTCCTGCAGGCAAACGACGAGTCATCGAGTCTAGACGCTCTACGATCCATGTCAATGTTGGATTTCTCAACTTGAAGCAATCCAAAAATCGACAAACGAACTTCATGTCCTTCTCTTGTTTCATTTTCACATTTTTCATTTTCTGAATTTCCTTTTTTCTTGTTCTTTTTCTTTTTCTTTTTCTTTTGCTTTTTCTTATCATTATTATTGTGTTACACTTGACTCAGGCTTCCCAAGTCAACACGCTTCACTCTGCGTCTGATCTCACTCTAAGATACCAGGCTTCGAATCCAGGAAGTATGTAGTCAAACGATATCAAAGAATGATGTATGAGATGTGTAACAACAATAAAGGTTATAGTAAACTATGAGTCTGTATTGTATTTGAGTTGACCGATGAAGATAAGAATCATTCATCAGTTCTAACGATAGTCTTATATACATAATAATGCTTCATACAAATGATAACTGATAGGTGATAGTCAATGTTATCAATTATTAAGGAAGTAATAGTTAATAATAATATATATTATTTATTAATTATATAATATATGGATACCATATTATAGGGTTTAAAATGAGATGGTAAACATAATTATACAAATAATAAGTAGAGGTTGACATGGGGTGCAGTGGTTTGGGACCTTGGGTCGGTTTCTGGACTTTAGAAACCAGGTACGGGTCGGTTTTTGTTTAAAAAAAAAAAAACCGAAACCGCACCAAAAACCGTGACAATAACAAAAAACCGCACCGCCAAGAAATCATTTACTAAAAATAGTAACAAATTTACTAAAAATAGTAAGAAATTACTAAAAATAGTTAAAACTACGGTTTTTAATTAAATTTATAACCCAAAAATTCATTACAAAAATTCATTAAAAAAAAAAAAAACCACCCAGCGGTTCCCCATCACCCCCTTCAAACCGACCCGCACTGACGGTTTCTGGATTAAAACCAGAGCTTGTATTTGGGCGGTTACGGTGCCCGCCCATATTTTGCGTTGCGGGCACCCGGACCGTACGGGTTGCCAAGAACCGGTTTTTTTTTACGCCCAAAACCCGCCGGGTCAAAATCAAATGGGCACCCGTTTGCCAAGAAACCGGTGGGTTAAACCGGTGGGCACCGGTTCTGATTTAAAACTCACTTCCACCCAAAAACCGACGGTTCCCCGCTTATCGATAAGAATTATCAGATTATGTAATCAGATCACGTGATCACCAAAATTTTTATTATATAATTTTAATTAAAATTTAATAAAAAAAATTAAAAAAATAAAATTGAATTTTTATTAATTTTTTTTTAATTTAATTTTAATTAAAATTATATAATAAAAATTTTGGTGATCACGTGATTTAATTTAAAACGGTTTCTTGGCGGTGCGGTTTTTCGTTATTGTCACGGTTTTTAAACCCGTGCTTGGTTTTTTTTTTGAAAGAAAAACCAACCCGTGGGTGGTTTCTATTGTCTAAAAACCGACCCGTGGGTGGTTTCTACTGTCTAAAAACCAACCCAACCCGCCCCATGTCGCACTCTACCCGTAGGTAGTTTCTACCATCTAAAAACCGACTTGTGGGTGGTTTCGACCATTTAGAAACCAACCCAACCTGCCCCATGTCGCACTCTATATACCTATTCCTAACTTTCAGCATATTTCTATTCTCTATTCATCTTATCATCCATCTTAAAACAATACATTTTTTTATATATGAATAATTTCATTATCACAGTTTTATTATCATATATATTAATCTTGTCATTCTATTAAGTCGAGTGGTATGAATGTGGCCACCCCTTAGTTGTGGCCACCACCATCGTGAATAACGAAATTATATATTATTAATAATAGTTCTGTCAGTTTGAGGGCTACAAATACAAAAAATATATGAATTTATTTGATTTTATTGTTTATATCGTTTCTGTACTTTAAATATTTTATTATTTTGGGTTATATATGGTTTGATTATTGTAAAGGTATCTAGAGCGCGACATGGGGCGGGTTGGGTTGGTTTTTAGCTGGTCGAAACCACTTACGGGTTGGTTTTCAGATGGTAGAAACCATCTATAGGTTAGGTTTTTTTAAAAAAAAAAATTTAACACGGTTTTAAAAATTATAAATTTTAATAAAAATTGCACTGCCAAGAAACCATTTTATTAAAAATAGTAACAAATTTACTAAAAATAGTAATAAATTATTAAAAATAGTAACAAATTTATTAAAAATAGTAATAAATTATTAAAAATAATTAAAATTACGGTTTTTAATTAAATTTATAATCTAAAAAAACCATTAAAAAAATAAAAAACCACTTAGTGGTTTCCTATGACCTATATCAAACCACCCAGCGTTTCCCCACGACCTATATCAAACCACCCAGCGGTTCCCCATGACCCCTCTCAAACCGAACTAGAGCTTGACATGGGGCGGTTTGGGTCGGTTTCTGGACTTTAGAAACCACCCAGCGGTTCCCCATGACCCCCTTCAAACCGACCCGCACCGACGGTTTCTGGATTAAAACCGCCCCATGTCAAGCTCTACTTCCTATTGATGTAACAAATAAAATAAAATTAACTAAAAAAGATAATAAAATAATTACAAAAATAAAGGCACTTTTCTAATAATTTAACCATATTTAGCCATAGATAGTATATTATTTAGGTTATATAAGTAATGATTTTGCAAAAAATTAGTAAATTAATATAATTTTTATATTTATAACTCTAAAATCACATGAAATATGTTTAATAATATATTATTTCTTAAGTTGTTGAAAAGTGGTTCGGAACCAGGGGTGGTCCATATTTGTATACATCGACTTAGCAACTGGCCTTGACAGATGTATTCAGCCGGCACCACTTTGGTTCAATTCTATCGCGTATTTGCCACACTCTTTTCTACTTCTAGCTTTATTCAGGCTGCCCTTTGTAAAAATTGGTTTTGCAATGACTAATAATTGATTGAAAGGCGCAACTCGAGGATGCACTCCCTCCGCTCTTATAGCGGTCTATGAGTCAACTATTTCGCTACGATTCCCAATGCCACTGCTTAGAAGACCATTTTCTGCGTCGTCCTTTCGCATTTACCAGACCGCCCTCCGCTATTTCATTTTGGTTTTTATTTCCAAAAGATAACAGAAGATTCCTCCCTTCGAAATTATACCCCTTTTTAAATGATGCTAGATCCTTAATGCTTTTCAGCGCCCTCGCCCTCACCATGCAGGAGAACTTGGGACTGCCTCCAATGCTACCGGCCGGCAGCAATCAAGAGAAAGATCAGCAGCAGCAGCACAATCAGCATCAGCATCAGCAGTGCCAGAGGAAGGGGTATTATTGTAAGATATAAAATACTATGTGTTCTAGTTTCGGTGTTTGATGTTTTCCATTCTCTTTCCTCGAGACTTTCAGCGCAACCGAAAATCTATACAGCAAAAAGATACCATCTAAATCCCCACTCATACTAATAATTTTACACGAAAATTTTTTGGTACGATAGAAGCTAATAATAAATCCATTTTCCTGAATACTCTACAGCGAACCCTAGCTCATCTGCCAAACCATCGGATACGAAATCCTCTCGGAAGCACTAGGACGAGGGACAGCACCCTTCATCAGTCTTATGGATAGCCTTATATACATAATAATACCTTATACACGGGGTTGATAAGTTGATAGTTGAACTTATCCATTTATACAACTAGGAATTCAGGTGTTGTGGTGTGCATGGTGATGACGTCCCTATTTGGTTCTCGAGATTGTAACTTGGACCGCAAGCTTCAATTTCTCACTAAGCTCTTGAACGGTCCTATCAAGCATTCGAAGACGCCTATACTAACAAACTATTAGACTATAAGTGTGATGTAGTTAAAATTAAGTAAAATACCTTACCTCGCGAGACTAACTTCTTCTCCTTATGCGGAGTATATTCACAGAGAAGCAAAGCCGACGCGCAGGCCATAAAACCAAATGCACAATGGTTTCAAATTTTTTTTTTTACAAAATGATCGACGATTTCCTCTATCCTTTTTGATATACACTTTTTGCTAGCACTAGCTGAAATTCTAATGATTGTCAATTGGCATGACATAGCTAGCCAGTGAGGCAACGCAAGAATTTGGAGCCAACAATTTACTAAAAACCTCCAAACAAAAATGTGCGAGCAGAGGGAGAAGCTTGGGCGATTGCCACCAGAAAGCCGAACACAAATTTGAACCTGTTTGCTAGGAATACATTCCAATAGCGAGATCGATGAGATGACCAACTAGCTTCGCAGGCTAGAGTGACAAATGTACAGTAATGACAAACCAACCCGATCTGCACAGCGGAGGCGTAAGGTTCCCGTCAGAAAAATATGAAAACGGAAGCTCGAATGAGCTGAAATCAAACTTGAACATTGGCCCAATTGCATGCAGCTGATGATAACTGCGTATCAAATGGTTGCCGATAAGAGCTCAATTCCATCGTCCCAACCCAAATGACTGTGAGACAATCAGCCGCGGGAAAATCGCATTCACAAAGTACTGCTTCTCTAGTCTTTTCTTGTCTTAGGCGGAATAGCTAATCTACTCGGTTCCATATCGAATTGGTACCTCTAGCAGCCGTCGCCAAGATACACTCGGCTCGCTAATCGTCAGTGATCTGATCAAGCGCAAACCAGGATGGGAACTTAGGTATCAAAATTGATATTAATACTTGGATATAAGCATGTGGATGGTTGCTGCGTCTCTAGGTTTTCGGAGATATATGCAGGATTATATATGATACATTCGGATTACCTTCTTAGCATAACCAGCTGATACAATATAAATGATGACAACTTTGATTTCTTCTCAGCGATTCACTGCCACCATAATCGCGGTTTAATTGTGGTAATTCCGGAGTTCCAATTGTTCATCACGATGTCGACCAGCAATTAGTAGCTCTAACACCAGAGATGATACCACAAATTTTCGATCTATGTACAGGCTTGTCAGAAAAGTTACCATACAAGCCTATATACTAATATAGTAACAGATGGTAGCCCCTAGCCGAATTGACCCAATCATCGGACCTTATCGCATCGGATTTGCTCACCAAAGACAAAAATTTGGAACTTGACGAATCAAAGCTTTGAAATTGCTCGCGGATCTAGTGTCCGAAAAAATAAGCAATATGCCCCGCCAAGAAGTACCTTTCACCAAAATTTGTGTTGGAGGTACTTCTTGGCGGGGCATATTGCTTATTTTTTCTAACACTACGCGGCGGCGGATCATCGAACCGCCACCAATCGAAATGAGTGCTTTGACCTCGCTGATAAACGGATACGCACTATTGGGCGTCCATAGTTGAAGGGAGCTCACACACGATAGGAAAAATGAGGGGGCTTGAGGAAATTTGAAGTTAAGATATACAACCCAATTAAAGTCCGCAAAATTCATTAGTCACCGAGGATGCGATGAAGAGAAGGAACTTCAGCATGCACCTTTTTCTAGCTCTTAGCATTCGGGGAAGACAATAATAATGTTCCAACACAAAACTATGATTTGTTCCTGGTACATGCATGCCCCATAGCACAGCGCACAAAAAGGGGAACGCGACGCCTTCGTTTAATGTTACTGACAAAACATAGTTTTGTGTTGGAACGTTATTATTGTCCCCCCGTGGCATTCTACACCTCGCATATAAGGGACCAATTAATGGGAGCTCGGTGGATGCATGGCAACAAACGGCTCAGATATTGACCATTGATATTTCGCGATGACTTATTGCTCCAGGATGTTTGAACTGCGATCTTCACACGATTTAGTTGTTGCATATCAATGAGTTGAGCATTCACAAAATTTTCCCTTATTTGGATGTGAGACCGACGATCGCGGCTCGCAAAAGATAACACCCTGTCTGCTTACACAAATGCCCCACTAGCCACGTGGCCACATAAGTTACTCGCTAGTACGAAGGCTTGTAATAAAAGTTACCATACAAAGCTTGGCATTTCGATCCGAGCGCCCCGGAGGTCACTGAGTGGCTCCGGTTACCCTTCTTGGCAGCACACAATACAGTCTACGGTACTAGCGGTTGTACGATCTTATAAATGGACTAGGTACATGATCAATGGTTGTATCAAAGATGGGATCAGTGGTGACATCAGTAGTAGTAATAACAGTTATATTAGCAGTACTAAGAATAACATGGTCTGTAGTGGTGAAAAGAGGCTCTGGCTTGCTAATAATATTGTTAGTAGTATCCTCTTTATATTCATTACCACTAGAGTTTGTATCCGGTCCGGTTCGCCCATGGGCACCGCCCAAAAACTGTGTTGTGGGTGCCCAAACGGTTTTTTTTTGCACCG
>JAJTUB010000087.1:79430-90410 GCA_036971345.1 Dactylellina drechsleri
TACAAACTCTGATTACCACCAGCTAGCTTAATAATAAGTTAAATATAACAAACAATACACTCAATTTAGTGCTAAATTTGGGTTTATAATAATTTGTTTTATTCTTTTAGTTATATAGTTTATATTTTATTAATATATCATGTTTATTAATCCTAGAGTGCGACATGGGGCGGGTTGGGTTGGTTTCTAGAGGGTTGAAACCACCCACGGGTTGTTAGATGGTAAAAACCACCCACGGGTTGGGTTTTTTTAAAAAAAAAAAAACCAACACGGTTTTAAAAACCATAAATTTTAATAAAAACCGCACCGCCAAGAAACCATTTTACTAAAAATAGTAACAAATTTACTAAAAATAGTAATAAATTACTAAAAACAGTTAAAATTACGGGTTTTAATTAAATTGATAACCCAAAAAAACCATTAAAAAAATAAAAAACCACCCAGCGGTTCCCCACGGCTCATATCAAACCACCCAGCGGTTCCCCATGACCCCTCTCAAACCGACCCAACCCGCTGGTTTCTGGGTTAAAACCAACCCATGTCGCACTCTAATTAATCCTGTGCTTAAGATAATACCAATATAGCTTGATTATGTTAAGATCTAGTAAATTGCCAGGCTATAATAATCACTGTACTAAATTAATATTATATAATAATTTTTAAACATGGTAGCTATATGATAGGGCTTTGTTTTTTTATACAATATAGTTTTGTTAAAGCGCTTAATATAAGCTTTGGCGAATAATATTAGTTTTGGTATTAAAATCTTAGTATAATACCTGTACCAATTGATACCGCTTTTGGTCTTTTTATCTCCCTTTAGTATATTATATTTTTTAATAAAAGATTATTTAAGTTTAGGGCCAGGTTAATTGCGCAAGCCTATATATCTAATAATATTTAATAGTTTTTATTCAATTCTTACAATTAATTTAGTTAATATATTTATAGCTTTAATTTTAATATTACTAGTTTTTTTTTAGCTAGGGTTTTAAACTACTATATATAATATGGTTCTTAGAGTGCGACATGGGGCGGGTTGGGTTGGTTTCTAGATGGTCGAAACCACCCACGGGTCAGTTTTTAGATAATAGAAACCACCCACGGGTTGGTTTTTTTTTAAAAAAAAAAACCAAATACGGGTTTAAAAACCATCAATTTTAATAAAAACTACTCGCCAAAAAACCATTTACTAAAAATAGTAACAAATTTACTAAAAATAGTAATAAATTACTAAAAATAGTTAAAATTACAATTTTTAATTAAATTTATAACCCAAAAAAATTATTAAAAAAAAAAAAAATTATTTAGCGGTTCCCTATGACCCATATCAAAGCACCCAGTAGTTCTCCATGACCTATATCAAACTATCTAGTGGTTCCTTATGATCCCTCTCAAACCGACCCAACCCGCTGGTTTCTGGGTTAAATCCAACCCATGTCGCACTCTAGTATTTAATTGGTATATTTATTATTAGGATATAGGTTTTATAATTGAGTTCTTTTAATTTGGATTATAATTATTATAATAATAATATTAGATCTGGTTGTATTATAAAAATACTATAATATTATAATATAACAATAGGGTACTAGGTATATATTTCAATTATTATAGTTTAAACTATAGAACCGGCTAATTCATAAATATTAAAAACGATAAATATATTGTGAATAAATTATTTAAATACCTCCTAGGAGTTGAGGTGTTGTGGTATACATATAAGGTGTTAGCCAGGTTAATATGTACTGTTTTATAAATAAAAAATAGGTGGACTTATGATGTATTGATATTAGAGTGCGACATGGGTTGGTTTTAACCCAGAAACCGGCGGGTTGGGTCGGTTTGAGAGGGGTCATAAGGAACTACTAAATAGTTTGATATAGGTCGTGGAGAACTGCTAGATAATTTGATATAAATCATAAAAAACTACTAGGTAATTTGATATAGGTCATAAAAAACTATTAAATAATTTCCATTCAAATCAAAAACCATCCAAAAACCAACAATTCCCCACTTATCAATAAAAAATCATGTTTTGACAGGGATTATTGGTATTAGTTTACATGTAAAATAATATATAGATTTTTTTAATAAAAATAAGCTGTTGAATATCTAAACAATATAATTTTTTATATATATAATTTTATTATTAAATTAATATAGTATAATAAAATGATAGTACTAAATTTTGAGAGCACCAAGCACTAAACTTTATAAATTATAAATATAAAAATAGAAATAAATCAAAAAACATACTATTATCACAAAAAATTAAACACCACCTGCCTGGTCAAATATTATCAGCCTAGGGAATCAAAATATACATGATATAATAATATAATCCACTATCTTTATATATAACAGTCTATTTATTTATGTAAATTACAAATTTATTTATCACTGCATATTAGAAAATTAATATTTATTATGGATATATTCATTGAGAAAGAGGTACTTATATTTAAAATAATTAACAATAAAATGTTTTATAATTTTTTACATAATTTTTAAAACACTTTGCTTCTATCTTAAGTTTTTGTTCATCAGCAAAAAATTGTGTTGACCTCGTGGACCTCGGAAGTCCACAAGGTCCTAAAGGTCTTTGGCCCTCTAGAGGCCTCCAAAGGTTAAATAATTTTATAATTTCATAAAATCAAACAACTAAAAAAAAAATCCTAAGTTATAATAAACTAAATCTTAATAATTCTAATCTATTATAATCTAAGGTTTCATAGAGTTCAAGAAATTTATAACTTGTCGTTTTGAAATATATATATATTTCATAAAAAAATTATTAAAATGACTGAAATAATAGAATTTTAATTTATAAAACACGTCTGATTAGCATATAAACACATCTGATTAGCAAAAAATAAAGTGAAAATAAGTAAAAATACTTACAAAATAGCTTATATCACCTAAAAAACCACTATTTTATTAGTAAAAGATATATTTTTAGTTTCTATTGTTCGCTTGCCGCTGGTGTTCAAAAAAAACCAAGTTAAATGACAAGTAAAAATTTTCTGGAAATCTATAGATTTATAACTTCTTATAAACTTTTTTCGAGCTCATTCGCGCGGGCATAGAGTGAACCTTGAAAAAATGTTTATTCTTTTTTGATGTTTCGCGACGCGTTTTTTAATTTTATTTTGAACCGCACCGGATCCGTGCAGAATCCATCAATTGGCTTGATATCTATGGATATCAACCGTTTTTTGACCTCCGAATCCATCAATTGGCCTGATATCGATGGATATCAACCGTTTTGATCCATTGGGTGATCACGTGGTTTGATTTTGAATTTTTGATGTGGTGTGGATCTCGCTTGTGTCCTCCCAAAATATATGGACCATCCTCTGGAGACCCATGGCATCCTCTGGAAGTCTATGGTTGATCCTCTGAAGGGTCCAGATTTTTTGCTGATGTTATTATATACTTAATCCTATATGATTTCACAGCACAAACAGGTAAAAGTGGATTTGGGTATCAAAAAATTGATAGATTTTTGTATTTTCCTAATTTTTCAGAAAGCGACTGCTATATTTAGTTAAAAAAAGGAATTATTTTATATATAAAATAATAATTTGGTAATAAACTTATTTCCTGGCTTATTTTATTGTAACTTTTTAAAAAACACCACTTTAAAAACTTTTTTGTTTTTTATTAAAATTACCATTCTAGGCTTGACGAACTTACACCTAGTAATAATTTTTGTTTTTAAAACTATTTTAATATTTAAGAAGTTTTAATATTAAAATATATAACTTGTCAGGACGCACTATATCCATGCGACCTGGTAAAATGCAAGATTATTAGATCTTACGGATCTAATAGATATATACCGTATATATACGTGATATCAGCTAACGCGGCCTGACATAACTATAAAATGGATTGATAAATTTTAATCTTATAGAAATTATTAAATAAATTATTTTTAAAACTAAGTTTAATTAGAAGTTAAAATATTAAAAATAAATTTTTACTATACTTATATAATAAATTTATAAATTTAGATTAATTTAAATATTAGGTAATTTTAGATCTTAGAAATGTAATATATTATAAATAATATATTAATACAATTAATCTTTTTATTCAAAAAATATAAAATATTGTATTTAAAATAATTAGTATTAGAGTGCGACATGGGGCGGGTTGGGTTGGTTTCTAGATGGTCGAAACCACCGACGGGTCGGTTTTTAGATAGTACAAACCACCCACAGGTTGGTTTGTTTTAAAAAAAAAAAAAACCAAATACGGTTTAAAAAACCATCAATTTTAATAAAACCACTCCGCCAAGAAACCATTTACTAAAAATAGTAACAAATTTACTAAAAATAGTAATAAATTACTAAAAACAGTTAAAATTACGGGTTTTAATTAAATTTATAACCCAAAAAAACCATTAAAAAAATAAAAAACCACCCAGCGGTTCCCCATGACCCCTCTCAAACTGACCCAACCCGCTGGTTTCTGGGTTAAAACCAACCCATGTCGCACTCTAATTAGTATTAATTGTTTGTTAAATATAAAATTTTATATTATAAGATTTTGTACTATAAGTTTTTATTAGTATAAATTTATATATATCTTACTTAAAACTTATTATTTTTTAATATATAACACTAAAAATATGTTTTTGTACAAAAAACACAAAAATAAGTATATAAAATAAATAACATTAATTTATTTATAATAATAAAAAAACTGTTTCAAATAAATATATATAATATTTTTAATCAAAATAAAAAAAAAAGAAGTTTGCTTAGTAAGTTTATAAAAAAAAAAAATTTATAACTATATTTTATTTTTTTTAATTTACCCATAAATTTATTTTTCTTACATACCTAATTTCTTAAATAAAACTAAACTTTTTTATACCTAAACCAATTATATTAAATAAAATTATAATAAAAAATATATATATTTAAAATATTACCAAAGAAATTTAATATACTTTTTCTAAATACCACTCATCAAAAAAAGTTTAGAAAATTAAAAAGTGGGTAAAATAAAATAAAATTGGATATTAAAAGTAAATTTACAAAAAAGAAATTTATTATTAAATAAAAACTGGAGAAAAGTTTGGAATTTTAAAAATCTAACATTACTAATTAAAAAACAAATCTTAATAAATAGATTAAAAAATATTTAAATAAAAGCTTACAAAATAAAATAACTAAAACTCATATTATTTAGAAAAAAATAATTTTAATAGTTTATTATTTTTTTTTAAAAAAGATTATTCTACCTCTACCAAAAAATTTGATCAAAAAAACTGATTATTTGTTAAATAAGCTTAAAAAAAAAAAATTTAACCTAATTAAAAAAAGTGATTTTTTTAAAATTAATTTTGGTTAATTTTTAGGTATAAATATAACGTATTATTGCTAGAAGTGAGACACCGGCAGAAGTAAGACACCACAACACACAAAATTCTATTCTTCAGCAGTATCATAGGCATCTTCACTATCACTACTATTATTTACAGTGGCCTTAAGCCCTCTCTTTCGCTTACTAGCTGCTTTGGCTGCCTTTTCATCCAGCTCCAGAGCTTTATCACCCCACAAGTAATCTACTTTATTATCATTTAATACATATATTTTAGTTAGCCTAAGCTTTCCAGCTTTATTAACAGATTTTATTTTATTAATTACACATAGCTGTATAGTTATAGCTTGCAGGATTATATTTTCACTGAGTAGCTTCTCTGTAAACTGGCCAAGTTTCTTAATATTTTCAATAGTAAACAAATTTAGTATATAATCAGCCTTATTTAATAGGATGTCTATTGTTTTTTGGACTGATTGTGGTCTCTTGGATATAACTAACTATGATAGTAGCTGTAATTCTAATTCAAATAGCGGTTATGATTCCAGCTAGGTAGCCTGCTAATACTGTAACTTTATTATAACCCTATCTGGATTGTATGGAACTAAACCAGCAGCCAGCTAGGCTAATTTAACAAAATCCACTAATATAGTATTAGCCCTAACTTCAACCAACAACTTAATAAACAACTGTTTATCAATTCCAATAATATTATTGTGTATAACATTATTTATAACCTTAAAATATTATTTACTATAAACTAAATTAAAACCAACATCCAGTAATTGTAACTGGTGGGTACTATGAGCTAGTAGGCTTAATGCTACAATGTAATGGTTAGCATAGTAAGTAACAAATTCAGCACTAATATAACTATTATAGCCATCCAATATCAACATGCGCCATTAACCCTTAACTAAGCTCTTAAATATATAAAAATCAAATAACTTCTTTAACTATTATACACCAAAATTGTTATTAGTCCATCTATTTAAAGAAGTTATAAAGAATTAATCTTTAATCTAGCTATTAATATTATTAGTATATCAGTTAAATTAATAATATTTACCCTTAAAAACAACAAATGGTAGTAGTATCTTTTTATATACTTAGATGTATTTAATGGTTGTCACTAATTTATAATTACTATCCTATTTAGCAAATTGATTTTTAATCTTAACTAATATTATAACTTTAGATAATTTAATTATACCCATTACAAAACTCTTTTTATCTATGTTATATAGTATATTTTCAGTAATACCATACTATAGTTTAGTCTTCATAAACAAATTATAAAACTACATCATAACCTCTAGGTCATCAGCCCTGGCCTTGGTATTATCAAAAACACATAAATAAGCTGACTTAAGCTCAGGATGACGGCCCATAAAGCAGTAGAACCAGCTAGGATTAAGTTGCCTACTAGCTAGCTTATCAGCTATATACCAGATCATATCCATCCTAGGTAAAAAGCCCCAACTATACAACCAGATTATTTACTGAGTTAGTACCTTTTCACCTTTTATTGAAATAGTTATTTGGGTTTGGTAAGCCTAGGTCCTATTATTATGGTTGCAATTGAACCTCCAGACCAGGGTTGCATATAAGACTGAATAAACAGCTGCAATTGCGCGAATTGATAAGAATTGCTTACATTTATATACTTACTTAACTAGCTGGATCTGTATTTTTAGCAGTACTTCAATATAGTGGTTAGAATAATAATGCTGGGGCTTATTAGATATGGTGATGGTGGCAGTTGTGGTTATGGTTGTAGTGATGGTGATGATTGTTATGGTTGTAGTACACGTTTTTGTTGTGGTGTCTCACTTCTGCCGGTGTCTCACTTCTAGCAATAATACGTTACTTGAAAAATTTTAAAAAGATAAACCATCAAAAGTGAACCAATATTTAACTTGATGGAAGGACTTTAAAAAAAAAAATAAAAAAGATGATGTAGATAAAAATAATACACATTTGATGAATAAGACTAAAAAATCTATAAATAATAATGATGATAATATAGAATATTTAGATTAAGAAATTTAAAATTAAAAAATTAAAAAATTAATCTTTTATATATTTAAAAAATAATATATTGGTGTTTTAATATTTTTAATAAAAACAATCTAAATTTTAGTTGAAATAAATAAATTTTATTTTTTATATTTTTAATTTTTTAAAATTATATTAAAAAAAAAAAAGTTACTTTATATGTTATTTTACTAATAAAATAATATATAAATACTATAAAAAAAATTAAACTAAATTAAATTAATTTAAACTATCTTAAACTAAGCTAGTAATAATAACAAAATAACCTAATTTTATAATAAAATTTTTATTTTTTTTATAACAATCTTTTTTTATTTTATTTAATTTTTTTTTTAAAAAAAATTAAATATATTCTTTTAGATTAAACTTATGATTTTTAATTTATTGATCAACCTCTAGCTAACAGTCAACCATAAATTTATTATTTTCATAATTGAAAACAAAAATAAAATTAAAAATTAGTGGCAATCAACTAATTAAATTAAGACTTAGTAAGCAGCAAATAAAAATAATAAATTATATCAGATTTTAAATTTTAAATTTTTTAAAACTTCTTCTATTTAGTAAGATTTTGAAGAAATTATCTGTAAATATATAAAAAAAATTGTATATTTTATATTTAATTTATAATATATTTTTTATATATTTTTATAGTAACAATAATAAAATATTATTTATAAAAGGATATTTAAAATCTAGTTGTTATAAACAGATAGTAAAGAAAATCAAACAAAAGTTAATTACCTCTTTATTCATTAAACTTAATATAATAAATCATATTATACTATAAACAAATTAACATTACTCTATATATAGAACAAATCTAATTTTATTTAAAATTTAAATTATTAGAAAAATAAACAGTTGAAATTCTTAAAACAGAACTATAAATAGCTATTTTTTAAACTGATAATAAGCAGTAATATTTTATTTCAATTTTTTAATAACTTATAACTTTACAATCTTCTGGACATATTATCACTGGGTATTGAGATATTATTTATTAAGAAATTAAAAATTATACTTAAAAACCAACTAAAAGATATTATAGATATTTTTTAAAAAAAAGATTTTAATAAATTAAAAAGTATCTTTTTTATTAGATATTTGGACCTCTCTGAATAAAATGGTATTTGTTATTATTATAGTTTTTTAGGTTAATAACACTTAAAATTTATAAAAAGTATTAATTAGGTTTGAATATTTAACTGAAAAACATACTAGTTCTTATATTACCAAAATTATTATTGATATTATTAAAATTTATAATTTAATAGATAGGTTATATACTATTATTACTAATAGTATTAGTAATAATAGAATGATGGCTAAAAAGCTTACTCAATATTTTAAAGACTATAAGTTATTGAATATTAATAGTGATCTTGATAAGGATGAAATTTAGTAACTAAATAAAAATCTAGTAGATATAGTAACCAAGCTTTTCTTTATTTAAAATAATAAATAAAATTACTTACTTTGTATTGTTTATATTATTCAATTAACTGTAAACGCTTTTATCAGTAGTATCAAAGGTTTTTTTTCTAATCCTAATCAAGAACTATGTATTAAGAATAGAGTGCGATATGGGGCGGGTTGGGTTGGTTTCTAGAAGGTTGAAACTACCCACAATTTAATTTTTAGCTAATCAAAACCACTTATAAATTAATTTTTAGATAATAAAAACCACCTACAAATTAGGTTTTTTTTAAAAAAAAAAACTAATACGGTTTTAAAAACTATAAATTTTAATAAAAATTGTATCGCTAAAAAATTATTTTACTAAAAATAGTAATAAATTTATTAAAAATAATAATAAATTATTAAAAATAATTAAAATTATGGTTTTTAATTAAATTTATAACCCAAAAAAACTATTAAAAAAATAAAAAATTATTTAGTAATTTTTTACAACCTATATCAAACTACCTAGTAGAGTTCGACATGGGTCGGTTTTAACCCAAAAACCAGCGGGTTGGTTCGGTTTTGGGGGGGTCATGGGGAACCGCTGGGTGGTTTTTTTTTTTTTAATGGTTNCTCTACTACCTAGTGGTTTTTTATGACCTATATTAAACTATTTAGCGGTTTTCTATGATCTTTTTTAAACTGATTTAACCCGCTGGTTTCTGGGTTAAAACCAACTTATGTCGCACTCTAATTAAGAAATTAGATAAATTAAAAAATTTATTATTTATATTTTATCAATTACTTACTATAATAAGTTTTCTATTTATAAAATAATATTAACCTTTTATAATAAAAAATGATTAAAGAGGGTGTGATTATCACAATTTTAAGTTTAAATATTTTATTAAATAATTATAGTTTTACTAAATCACTTTAAATAATTTAAATCCATCTAACTCAAGCCTAAAGTCCAAAAATAATTATAAAAAAAAATTAATATAATTAAATTAATTTTAATTATTAAATTATTTTTAGATATATTAATTTGTTGGAACTTTATTTTCTTAATATTAATCTGCTTTATGTGCTTAACCTTTATTATTAAAAATTAAGTTTGATTATTAGAAAATAAAAATTGGAGTTACATCAGCAAAAAAATGTGTTACCATCCCTGCCATCTGATGGTTTAGATAGTTAGGACACCTTTTGTGCCCTGGTGCCATCCCGCCAGTGACCAGAGGCCACAAAAAACCATATACTTCCCATCATCTAGTATAACTTTCCCATCATTTTGTATGATCTCCCCACAATCCTCTGGCTGTTTTTTAGCATCCAATTCCATTCAAAACAAATTTATTTATTAAAATTATATATATATTCAAGAATACATGTCAAAATAAAATAAAATAAAATAAAATAAAGTCTTCCACCAAACACCCAAAATTAGTGTTTAAAAACGGTGTGGGGAAAACCAATACAGGATGGTAAATTCCCCGACTTTCATCAAGGCAAAAAATTTTAAACATACTATTACTAAGTATCCAATATATTCAAGATAATTTAATATTAGTACTGGCTTTTTCTAATTCAGTTCAAATTTTTTTTAAATTTTTTTTAATAGTATATTTTTTTTAGCCCAAAGAATTTTTTTGATTTTTTCACTTTAATAATATTGAGTTTTAATAGGGAAATATTATTATATAGAATTTATTTATTAACTAAAGATATAGTATAAAATAAATAAAAATAACTAATAATAAAATTTTATTAAATATATATTAATAAATTGAAAAGTTATATATTATTATACTTTCACATAGTAAGATTAAAGTTAAAGATATTATAAATTAAAGAATTCCAAATTGTATTTATATATTTATTTTAAACCTAAACTTTAAATATATAAAACTATAATTTTTAATTATATAAATCTACAAATTTAATAATATATTAAGGAAAAGTATATTTGTTTGTTATAAATTTATAATTAATATATTAAATAAAATTAATCAGATTAATAACTGGATTTTTAGATATTGTAGAATTGTATATATTTTTATGAATAGGTGCTGGGAAGCTAGATAGGAGATCTATTAAAATTCCTGGTATTTATGGAAATTTATCTTAGATTTTTAAATTGTTAGGTTGTTAATTTATATTTGTAATGGCTTACAACTC
>JAJTUB010000088.1:0-78081 GCA_036971345.1 Dactylellina drechsleri
CAGTACCGTTTTAAAATTAAAAAACTCGAAAATTTCCCCAAAAAAACTTTTTACCTACCGAAAAAAATTCAAAAAATTTTACCCCGACTCGAGAAATATCCAAAAAATTTTACCCCGACCCGAGAAATATTCCGACTCGGGGAAAGTCATTTTCAATTTTTTTTCCCCAGCTTTAGCCGGGGAATTCCCCGTCCCGACTCGATTTTTCCCGCCCCGATTTTAAACGCTACCTATTTCAATTATTATACTACTTTTATCTACATTATATCATTACTCTAAAAAAATCTAAAATATAATCTTATATAAATTAAATAATTTATTTATATTTATTAAATTTATATAATTAACTTATTGTTAGTTAGTATAATGACTAAATTTAATTTTAATTTATAAATAATAGTCTAAGAAGTTACTAATCTATTATTTACCTAATAAATTACTATTATCTTATATTTCAAAAATTTTAATAATAATAGCCCAAAATTAGGCATACATAAAAACATATCCAAAAACTTTTTAATATAAAATCCATTTTATAAATTTTTTTTTTTATATTTTAAAAAACTATTACTAGTTTTTATAAACCAGACTATATAATTATTAAATACCTAGTCAATTCCAGAAAATAGAATACAATATCACATAAATAATAACAACAATTTTTAATAATTAACTATTTTTAAAAGTTTCTATTGCTACAACCATATCCACTTCATTATATATATATTTACTAGCCATCTCCAATTTACCTCATAAAAAACTAACTTGTTTAGCTAAATACTATAATTATACAAAGAAAAATAAAATCACGCGTATGATCGTGTGAAGGCGAGTTTTCACGAAAACACATTGTTCAAAACTAGGGGTGGTCCATATTTATACACATTGACTTAGTATATACCTATTAGTGACTGTAGCCAGACGGTATAGTTTTAAAAATTTTTAAATTTTTATAAGTAAGTTATTAAGGTGATAGATAATCATAATTTTTTTTATAATTTATTATTATTTTTCTAAATATTATCAAGGATTTCTAAGAATATATTTATCATTTAATATTAAATTTTTAACATCTTATATTAAAATCTTATTTTCAAAATCTAAAAATATATAAATATTATTATTTAATTATAAATATTTAATAGTTGATAACTTATTACTACTATTTTTATTAAGAAGACTGTTAGGATCTATTATAAGCCTGAGATTATCAATTGTTGGATTTAAAAAATTTTATTTTAATTTAAAATATATGTTTTTTATTAGACTCCAGTAAACTATTTATAACTAGTTAGAATATTAAAGTTTATTAAAAAAAATATTAAATTTAATTTTTATATTCTAAATATCATTTTCTATTAATAATTTATAATAATTTATATATTGTAATTAATACAATTTAAATCTCAATAGCCTTTTTTAATTTAAAAATAATATTAAAGCTTTGGAGTATTTGTTGACCTTTTTTCAAAATATTTATATTAACAGATTATACTTTTGTAATAACTAGGTTAATATATTTTAATTATATTAAAATGATTAAGAATTTCTAATTTAAGTTTATATTTAATATCAATTTTTTTTCTTTTTAATTATAACTTTTGATATTTTTGTAGTTAATTTATTCTTTTAGTTTGTAAATGATTTTTAATATTTGATAATACTTAATACCACTCTTGCATTTTCTTTTAACAAGATTCAGAATTTTAAAATTGTAAAAAAATTAATTTAATTTAATAAAATTTTTATTAATATTAATTTAACTATTGATCAATTATTTCATCAATATAATTATAATATTATACAAATAAATAAAAATTAATAAAATATCAAATACAGGTTAAAACCTAATTAAATTTTTAATATTCAATAGTTTTTGACAAATTTTGGAAAGTTGTAGTTAAATAATAAATAATAATTTTACTAATTATATAAAACTCTTTCCCTTGCTATTATATAATTTATAAAAATGGTTTTTTAAAACTAAAGAAATTAGGATATGTTAAAAATTCGACTTAAACTTAATTAAAACTATCAAGTTGTTTATATTATTAAATAACGTTAGTCACCTAGAAGCCGACCACACCTAGAAGCCGACCACTTTTTAGTGAGAACCATACCACATCAAAAAACTATTATCACATTATATTAAAAAACCATCACCATATTACTACTAAGTTACTAACTACTTATACTTGATATTGTACTAAAAGTTAGTGCTGCGCTGGTAATCATATTATATACTAACTATATATTAGCTATTATAATTATTATACTATTTTCTAACCTAAAATTAATAAATAGTATTATTTCCCGCTGCCATAACATTAATATATAGACCAATTTTATTACTGGTAATCCCTATTTTAATATTATACTATAAGTAAATACTACTAATTACTATTATTGTTAGTATTGTAATAGTATTAATAGTCCTATTAATATAGCTATTTGTGTTATTAAACAAAATAAATCGTTAATTTGTGGGATTGCAAAAATGTTGGGAATATTATATATAATTTTATAAGATTGGTTAGTTGGTTTTGAAAGTAATCAGTCTGCTGTATATCAAAAATAAATGGTGATAACAGTAGTAGCTAAAAGAGTACTAGTTTAATAAATATTGCGGTTATATTGATGGGGGTTTTCCCTTAAGATAAATATGTTTTGCCATATGGTAAATAAATTAGCTAATTGAATATTAAGTACTAACTAAATTATTAAATTTTTTAAATAATATAAGAAATTATATATTACATATTCTTATACTTATAATAATAAATATACTAAAGCTGATGATTTTAAATCTATTAAACAGTTTTTTTAATTATTCTTAGATTTTAAATTCTAATATTAAATTAATAAAACTAGATTATATAATATAAATAAAAAAGAATTTATTATAAAACTAATATAAAGTTTAAAAATTATAATATTATAAAATATAAAGTTATAGTTTAGCAAGTAGTTTGGCTATTAAAAAAATATAATAATAATTAAATGTATTAATACATATAATACTATATTATCTTTATTTATTATTTTTAAAAATAATAATTATTAATTTAATTAGTATATAAGTACAGCTGATATAGTAAATAACTAGGAATTTATAATATTATTATTAGAATAGACTAATAATATATTAGTATTTTAATAATTAAAGAAAATATTCAAGCCATAAATTTACAAAAATATAAAACTAAGAGAATAGAAAATGTTAATACTTAATAAATATAAAATATATATATTTATTGATTTTATTATTTTTTATATATACTATGATATATTTGTTTTTTATTTACCATCATATAGCACCCATTACCTATAACTATTAGATATTAGATTTAATTTTGTATATATAATTTAATACTGAAATATATTAAATGATATCTTTTGTAGTAGTGTTATTAGTATTAACAAATAGCTATTTATTAAATTATTAATAAAAGTATAAGTAAATATTATTAATATTGATTTTATTAAATTAGCCTAATAAAGAACTGGATTAATACTATATAACCTAAAAAAAGTATTATCATAACTACAATACCAATTAGTATTTATTATATTTCCAGTTATTTACCTAGAGTTTGATACTATATTACTAATATTATTATTGTTATTTACACTTTAAAAGCCATATTTAGTATACTAGTTTATTAATACTATTTTTACTACTGCAAGCCATAATTTTAGCTCATTAATTAAAGTACAGATTCAAAAAATTAAATAATTTCTAAAATAAAATATAATAAAGATTTTTATATTATAAGAAATAGAGATTTAGTTATATACTACTAATAAAAAAATATTTTAAAATTATGTTAATAAACTACAAATAACTGGTGTATGAATGTTTAATAATTATAAAATTAAACACTTATAGGGGAAGAAAGTAATCAAATTAGACGAAAAAAAAGCAAAAGCAAATTAAAAGGCATGATAGAAAGTAAAGAAGACAGTTAATAAACTTACTATTATCAACAATGTTTATTTTCGTGGCTATAGTTGTCCTTATAACAGCCAGAATAGCTAGAATAGCCAGAATAGCTAGAATATTTAAAATAATTAGAGTACTTATAGTAATACTATTTCTAATTACAATCACAATTAGTCTTGTGGTAGTAATCAGTAGCAGCCTATAATTATAGATAAGAATAGTAAAGAAGACAGCAAGGAAGATAATAAAAAAGATAATAAGGAAAACAGTAAAGAAGATAATAAGGAAGATAGTAGTGTAAATAGTAATGATAGTTATTATAATTAATATGTAATTTAATTTTATATTTTTAATTCCTACCACTGCAGTATTTATTTATTTGTATGTTTATATGTTAATATATTAATATATTAATATATTAACATACTAACATACCTATATATTTATATTGGTTTTTAGTGTTATATTAATATATATATATATATAGGACTTTAAAAAAAGAGTTTATAGTTTTTATCCAGTAGAATATTAATTAAATATTATTGGATTTTTAGTATAATGCGCTACTAGATTTTTTGGTATGGTATCTTGCTAAAAAGTGGTCGGCTTCTAGGTGTGGTCGGCTTCTAGGTGACTAACGTTAAATAAATTAAATTAATTTAATATATTTTTTAAACTACCAAAATAAAGACTATATAAAAAATTTAGTTTAAAAAATATATATAATAAGATTTTAGAAATTTGATAAAAATTTAACAAAACTTAATCTAATTTTTTATTATTTAATTTTTTAATTAACAATTTTTAAATTTGTTGGAATAAAATTACTAAAAATTAAAACTTTAATTTATTATAAGAATAATAGTTATAATTTATTGTTTTTAAAACATATTTTCTAAGACTCTAAACATCTATTTTATAAATAAAATAAGATTTCATATTAATATTGAATAAATCAATATATTTTATATAATTTATAATTTAATTATATAACCAAGATATATATAAACAAGTAAAGTTATTAGTATATTTTAAATTAAAATTAAGTTTTATAAAATTCTTAATATCCAATTCCGGCTCCCATTTATTTAATAATTAAAATATTTTAAACAAAATTTTTTAAATATTAATATTAAGTTTTAATTTTTGATAATTGTTAAAATCTTTTTTTTTTAGTGGTATTAATATAAATATAAATAAAATTTAAGTAAATAATAATAATTTATTATAGATACTGGAAAGCAGATTACCAATTATTAAATAAATTAATTATAATTTTTTATTATTAAAGAAATTAATCAGATAAATAATATTTAATATATAAATAATAAAAATTAATATTAAGCTTTCTAATAATATTAATTAAAAGATGGTTAATATTTAATATATAATATAATATATAAAAAAATATGTTTTAAATAAAAATATAAAAAAATTAAAATTATATATTTGTATTTCTTATCACCAATTACCTATATAC
Source organism: Dactylellina drechsleri (assembly GCA_036971345.1). Lineage (NCBI taxonomy): Eukaryota > Fungi > Ascomycota > Orbiliomycetes > Orbiliales > Orbiliaceae > Dactylellina > Dactylellina drechsleri. Next base: position 5,424 of record JAJTUB010000088.1, read on the forward strand.
AATTCTAAATATAATTATTCATTTTTTGAATTATATTTTTTAATTAATGTATATATTAGATTATTAGTATATATTAGCTATTTAAAAAAATAACTTATATAATTAATAGGATTATAATAGAAGTATTTTTGAAATTCTAAATTTTCAATTGCCTAATTATAAATTAAAATTTAAAAATTAAGATTTAAATTTTTAATTATATTTTCAATTTATTTCTAAAAAATATGTACAAATTAGAAGAATATATTAAAAAATTTTGGAGATTTATTATAACTTTAATAATTCTGGACGTGAAACTGAATGCGAAAAGGGAGTCATTGACTCTTATGGGAAGAATCAAACAGGTGTTGTGCTGTTGTGCGGCTATAACTTGTGACAATGTCCGTCAAATTAAATTTGCATTCTTATTTAATAACCCCCAGTCCATCTACAGTTCAACCCTGCCACCTGATTCAAGTGATTCACAGCCGGGAAATTTTGGCATTCCCAAACAAAAAAGGCAGAATAAGCAGGTTTGTAGTAATTACGTGCGCAATTTGCGTATGTCCCTGGGCCAATCCTGCTTATAAAAATCGCTGATTGCTGACTGTTGGCACAGTCAAAAAAAGATTGTGGCTTCCTTCCCTCGAAAAAGAATAGCAGAGACCGATGCCGCTAATAATCCTACCACAACAGCGAGCGTGTGCATGTTAATAGTTAACTTGACGATTGTGTGACTTTATCCGATTTGTCAAATAAATCAACGGCGATATTCCGATTTGTCGAATAAAAGTGACGATATGAAATTCGAATGTCTTTCGAAATTTCTAACAATCGTCAATTGGATCCAAGGAGTTTTATTATCGCAGATATTAGATATTTAATCTAATTTCAAATTTTAATACCAAATATACTGAGTGAAAGACTAAAGGGATGACAAACTCTGTAAGGTTGGCCTTTTACTTGATAGTACAAAAGAACTATGTCGCGGGAATAATGCGCCAGAGGATGTTGTAATGAGTAGACGATAGGCAATAAACAGAAAAATGGATGTGATATAGGTAGGAAGGGGCTCTTATATAATAAGAAGAAGTTCTTTAATGACTAGCTGGTGAGATAGTGCAGGCGTCATACAAACTGTGAAGATTTTAAGAAACTCAGGGTGTGTTTCTAACCCCGCTTTTTTGGTATCTCTAGGCTTGGGTTTACGAAAGCCACAGAGCATTTTTTGCTTTTTATTTAATAAATATATATATTTAGTATCTCTAGGCTGGGATATCCTAAAGCTTCATTCGCCAACCCTATTTTTTAGATCTTATTTCTTTTTTCTTTTCTCTTCTTTCTTTAAGGCCCAATTAATCACAGTCCCAACGCATGTTAGAATGACGATTGTCACGATATTTATCGAAAGAAGACATGAACGAGGTGACAGATTCATTCGAATTGGCCTCTTACTCCCCATTTCCCGTAGCAATAGTCGTGGTATACGTATATGGCACCTTGTAACCCTCCAACCCTCTAATATTAATCTGATCATCCTGGCTTCCGTCAATAGCAATCGTAATCCTACACTTCTGAAACGATCTCTTGATACTATCAGCGGACTTGCACATACGCTCCCATGCCTCCCCAACCCAATTCATCTACCGCAATTTCAATATTACAATGCGAAAATACATGTATTTTATGTTGCTTATAAATTGCGTTGGAGTGTTGTACGCACAGCAACCCAAAACCCAGCGTGATAATGACCCTTGAGATATTTGGTATTACAAGTTATCTGGTACTGTGAGTTATTTATATATAAAAATTTACTGCCTTACTGACGTGTTTCGTGGTATATTATATAAGAACTGAACGGTCTGTACAATATTTATATAATATGATATATATACCAGCTAAATTATTTTGCTACTCACTATATTTTTTTATTACATATTTTCCAATATATTCTGCAGCCTATACTTAGTTATAGAAAAGGTTCTTTGATCGGGTAGCTATGTAGGATGACTCTATTTTTCTGATAATATCTTGTACACAGTGGTGGATTTGGAAACTGTATCCATTAAATTACAGGTATGCGAAGTATTGTAATAGGGACCAATTATCATTCTATAGCATCGGCTACTCCACTAAATCTCGGATTCGCTCACCTTGAATCGCAACCGATGTCACTTTGAATAGGAATGCTCAGTCTCGCTAGATTGTAAACAACCGATGTAACACCAATTTGATATCCAGAGATGATCTACACATGTTAGTTTGTCTTCTTAGGTACTTTAAAAGATAAATTAAGCCTCCCAAAAGTGAAAAAATGAAAGATAGGACTACATATATTAATATCAGAGAGGTATTAAAAATGGTCTGTACGTTCACTTTCTCGGTTTATATGAAAATAAGGTTTGAGAAATATGGGTTGCGAAAGCCTGAGTAAGCTTTAGGATACCGAAAATGTACTAGATAAATCCCGGATTCGTTGACCCGAAGTCGCTTCTAGTAACCACTTATCAACAAATGCCTCGTCTCATAAACAGCAAATAACGGATCTAAACTAATTTAACACTAAGAAACAGTCAACTTCTATCGTCTACCTTTTAAAATGCTTCTGGGGGTAAGCTTGGGGAAACTCAGGCCTTAAAAAAAAGAAAAAGTTAGAAATATACTAGTCAAAAATCCTTCTTGCGTGCGCTTTCTTGATTTATCTTGGAAACATTGGTGGAAACAAACTTGCGAGAATACTAAGCTAGGAGTACAGAAAAATCTTCATAAGCTTAATTCAACAAGTGCCGCACGTGATGTTGGCGTTGAGAAACCCGAGCCTTGGGATACTAAAAAGAGCACTATCAGAAAATATAAGTTTTTTCAAATAGATTCAAGTTCTTGTATTATGGATATATGAGCTTATAAACTTCTTGTTCAAAGAATATCTAATTATTATATAAATCACTAAATTAACTAGCGCCGTGCGACAACATACAACAATACTACAATTAAATTGTGATCCGGTTCTATTAAAAAGAAGATTACGTAGGGCACGGAAAAGTTTCTCCGCGTACGTATAGCAGCTAAATCTCTTCAGAAACGGGTACCCGCGGCTAGGCACTCGCGTTATGCACACTTGACAGAAGACGCTATAGAAGGTGGACACGAAACGTATAATCTCACCCAGTCCCACGCGGAAGACCACGCGGAAGACCACGCCAGAAGCTAGGGCGGAAGCTTGGGCTAGAAGCCTCGCAAAATACTTTACAAGGAGACTTCTGATCAGATGGTCATATTGCTGTTCTTTTCTTATTTTGCATTGCCCATCACATCTATGCCATTGGTAAACTCGTTCCAACTAGCTAGCGTGATCCGGTATCGGATCCTCCGCATGACTTTGAGATATTTGTATGAAGCGAGCTGGGACAATACAGTTGTAACTTTAGCCCCTACTAAGTAGTATGGTCTATACCGGTATAAAATTAAAATATTTGATGAAGGATATAAAATTCCTTATTCTTGACCTAGTTATAAATTGATGATGGTCTGACTTGTTTACTGATTTATATTTATACTTATACTTTAGTAATAATAGAAATCCAAATTTATTTGGTATTTATAGTTCTTGCAATCATTAACTAAGCTGATAATTGGTTATATATTTATATATATTTATATATATTTTTAAGATCTTCAAACACGATCATTATTCTGTTAATATGAAAGTTACACTTGGCTTTGTTGTTTTCGCCGCAGTTGCTGCGGCAGTTCCTCAAAGTGCTATTGACTTTTTGATCAAACAAATAAATTTCCAATTTTAAATATATATATTCTAACTATTTGACTATTCCTGCAATTCTCGGAAAGAGGCTAATGGAAAGTAGACGTCACAGGCTAATACCAAACGCTGCGGTGGTGGTTCCAATGTTAAATGCGCAAGCGGTGAAACCTGTATTGGCAAATATGGATTTATAAACAATCCGAAAAGTCTTTGCGTTAAAAATCCGATAACATATAGTATTAACCCCAATACATATCCCACAAATTCAAATAAGAAGTATTATTGCATCCCCCGTGCAAATTTTAATGAGTGTGTTAAAAATACTAGGCCGTTGTATTGTGGCTACTGTGTAGAAGAAGTAGTAACTAATATAATCGGGATTAGGTGGAATGGAACCCCCCAGTACGGTAGCTCCTCTCAGAAAATATGTTTTTAGAATCCCAATTGCCTTGAGAATTATCTTGGTAAGTCGGTATTTAATGGCGATGGTATTTATTTCAGTTTAACAAACCTTTTATTCAACTGCGAGATTGATGATGATTGCGGTTGGATGGGATTGGAATCCAGGTTTAAGTGGATTTGCGTTAGTAATACTTGCCCACCAGGCCCAACTTTTCAGTGCATTAGCAAAAAATATCTGGATCCAAAACTTTACATTAGTATTAAATTAAAAATAACTATTATATCTAAGCCTTTTATGATGATTTTTAAACCAAAATATACAATTATAATTACTTTTACTTTGACAACAACTAAGATCACAACGACTTTTAATGCTAAATGCTGCGGTGGTAGTTCTAATTTCAAATGCGCCAGCAGTGAAACTTGTATTGGCAAATATAGATTTATGGATGACTTGAAAAGTCTTTGCGTTAAGAATCCGATAACATGTGGTGTCAACCCTGATATATATCCTAAAAACAAGAAGTACATCTTTTGTGTAAATATTAAAGAGTGTGTTGGAGGTACTGGGTCGTTGAATTGTGGCTACTGTGTAAAAAATATAATAACCAACAAAATTAAAATTAGATAGAACGGAAATCCCCGTTATAATAGCTTTTCTAGGCAAAAATGTTTCCAGAATCCCAACCGCCTTAAAAATTATCTTAGTAAGTCAGTACTCAGTGACGGTAACATCTATATTGATTTAAATACTGCATACCCCTGCGAGACTGATAGTGATTGCACTTGGATAGGATCAGAATCCGATAAGTTTACTTATGCTAGTAACACTTACCCACTAGACCTGACTTCTCAAGACTGCCCCAGCAAGAGGTATCTGAATCCAAGATCCGTTGCCAGTAATGGATTAAAAGCAACCACTACATCCAGGCCTTCCACAACAACTTCCATAGTAGGACTATTAGCAGGAGCATCTATTTCTTTTATTCCCTTTCGAAAACAAGGCATATACTTTTTTGCCTATATCAACAGTAATCAAGTAGCGGTTTTCGGAAGTAGGGTTAGCCCTAGGACGTACACAAATTACGCGGGTACTTACTACGAAGCTGGTAATCCTGAACTTTTTATTACTAAATACCAAAATTTCCTTGTTGTGAGCTGTTTGAATCAGTTGGTGGGAATAAGCTGCAGGTGGACTGGGGGGTATTAATAAGAATACAAATTTAATTTGAAGGATATTGTTTTATACCACCTAATTCACTCATGTGAACGACCTCCTAGTCGTGTAGGCTTTATTGGCGATAGAATTATAACATATTTCCTTTTCACTTAGAAATCCTATTTTAAAATGATTGTATTTGAGATATTTCTTTTATAGTTGATCTTCCTGAAATTTATTGGTTAATTTAAATATAGTTAAGCTATCTCATTTATCGAGTTTATTAAAACCTCTGGCATTTTAGGCGGTAATACCACAATTAAGACTGTAACTATCATTCTTTAATATCTTCAGCGATTACATACTCCCTAATCTAAAAGCCAGGTATCTTAAAATAAAAAATCAGACACATAAGTAAAGATATACTTGTTTGGTACATCAGGTACTAGGCAAGGTGTAACAAGAATATACTTCATTCTGCATCTAATCTCTTACTCCAAGATACCAAGTCTCAGATCAAGAAGTATATAGTCAAAATAATATCAAAGAATAATATATAAGATGTATAATAATAATAAAGGTAGTAGTAAACTAGTAATCTGTATTATATTTGAGTTAACCGATGAAGATAGGAATCATTTTATCAGTCCTAACGATAGTCTTATATACATGGTGATAATACATAGAATCTGGATGCTCACTGTTATTCGTTCGTTCGGTGTTCACGGTAGCTCACCGCTCGGTGCTCACCCTTTGGTGATCTTCAAGGCTTAGGCTGCCTTCCTAATATCTTTTTGGATAGAAATGCCTCGTTTGATTTGTAAACGAAGACCCTTGACATAATCTATATTAACTGCAATACACCAATTAAGTGAGAACAACTCTAAGAAAAACATGCATGTGGCAAGAATCAGGACCGCACGGGAACCGCCGAGGAGGATGACTAATACGCCGAGGAAGTGGTCATCATCCTTTCAAAGCCTTTGTACCTGTAACAAAGCTGCAACTAACATGTGTAGATCATCTCTGGGCATCGAATTGGTGTTACATCGATTGTTTGCAATCTAGCGGGGCTGGGCGTTCCTGTCCGGGGTGACATCGGTTGGGGTTCGGGGTGAGCGGATCCGGGATTTAGTGGAGTAGCCGATGCTATGGATTGGTCCCTATCACAACACTCGCATACCTGCAATTCAATGGATACAGTTTCCAAATCCACGACTGCGCACGAGATATTATCAGGAAAATAGAGTCATCCTACGTAGCTACCCGATCAAAGGACCTCCTCTGTAACTAAGTATGGGCTGGAGAATGTGTTGGAGGATATATGAGAAAAGAGAAAAGAAACATATATATAATAAAATTTAAGAAACTAGAAGGCCTGCAGCACTTAAACCCGACTGAAATCAGTAGTAGGGGATAGTAGATATCAGCAGAAGGTTCTCGAATAAAAAAACATTTTTTTTATATCTTGAATACACCAAAATTTGGTGTGAATCTGATGTTTCGGGGCTGGCGCGGGAGTACTAAGCCTCCGGCCCCTCCTTTTAGTTGGGTATAGATTTTGGGAATGCAAGCTTTAGGATACTCAAGCCTAGAGATACTAAATATATAGTAAACAAAAACAAAAAATACTCTGTGTGTAGGCTTTTTTGATTTAAATATATAGGAAAATAAGCTTAGAGGAAATAAGATTTGGAAGTTACTTTTCGTAAAATTAAGCTTTGGGATACTAAAGGAGTAGTGACAGAAATTACCTTAAGAATTTTAATATCTATATATAATGGCTATACAAACCCACCAACTTATCACTAAAGGACTTTCTATTACTATATAAGAGCTGCTTCGCCGCCCTTCCTACCTTTCTATTACCCATTTTATCTATTACCCATCATCTTCTGATTACAAAATCCTCTCGCCGTATTGCCATTCTTTTCCAGAGCGCTTAGTAAAGAGCCGACCCTGCAGAGTTTGTCATCCCTTTGATTTTTCAATTAGCATATTTTGTGTCAGAATTTGAGACTGCGATTAAGCATCTCAACCTGCGATAATAACATTTCTCGGATCGAGGCTGACCATCATTAGAAATTTCAAAGACGTCGAATTTCATATCGCCGTTGATTTATTTGACATATCGGATAGACTCACACAATTTTCACGTTAACTATCAACATGCACGTGCTCATTATCCTGACAGGACTGTTAGCAGGGACATCGGTCTCTGCTTTTACTACACCAATTACACCAGGGTACAACACGTTAGCTTTTACCTGTGACAACAGCCAGCAGGCGGCGACTTTCGCAAGCAGAACCGGCAAAGGGACATACGCATCTTGCGAATGGGCCATGCACGACCCTGTTAATGGCGATGTTATTATTGGAAAGTGCCAAAAATTCCCAGCCTTGAAGCACTTGAATGCAGTGGCGAGGTTGAACTGCAGATTCACCGGGGGTTTTAATAATTAGGATGCAAATCTAACCTGAGGGATGTCGTGCCACGCCGCCCAATTCACTCTCACGTGAGTGACTTCGCAGTCCTCCAGGCTTAATTAGCAACGGAATCACAACATAGTCCCGTTCGCTTAAAAATCCTATCTCAAAATTATTGTATTTAAGATACTTTGTTTGTATATATATATATATATATAGTTGATCTCTTCTTGGGCCCCTCTGGTCAACTTAAATATATTCAAGCTATCTCATTCACTATATACATATTGTCATTATACAGTATATCACCAACAATACTTAGTCACCGTAATTACGTAAGATTTTACTCCTAAAAGTTGAAAACAAAATAGAGAATGGCTAGAGTAATTAAGTATAATAATAGGGATGATATTACTATGTAAATTCTTTTTGATTTGTTAGTAAAATTTCTGTGTCTTGAGAGTAAGGCGCTGAACTCTGTCTACCGTATTCGCGCCCGATTCCAGGGTGGAATCGAGGACAACTTGCGCCTGCAACGGCGCTTTGCAAATGATATCTCGGTTTTGCATCAAGAATCGCTGTATGTCATGAATGAATCCGGAGATACTCGTCCCGTTCTGTGCCTGGATATTTCTATTGTAAGCTTCTTCTTTTATTGATAGGAACTGTGCACACTTACATTTATTGTAGACCTTAAGGTATCTACTGCCTCAAGCGCTTCAGATGTTATATTCAAAAGACTAGTTGCCTCAAGCCAGTGCAGTAGATGCTTCCGAAGAAACTGGTGAGTTTGATCGTTATCGATCAAACGATGCCCACTTCTTGCTAGGTGGTATAACCAGTAACGGCAAGCGTATCGAAGTTTTGATGGTAGATATTTTTCAATCAAACTTCGATCGATCTCAGATCGCAATATTCCGAGAGAGCGTAGGTTGCATATGTCCCTTTTCAACCCTGCAGAGCTTGACATCAGCTCGATACACTTGCTAGCAATCATACCTTGTGATTCCTTTTCGTCCACCCAAAAGGGACTCTTTCCTCGAAGGGACCTATCCAGAAGGAAATCGCGGAACGATAAATGAAACGTTCTAATTGGTTTGTGGCGGTTATCGGGCACGTCCAACACCGAATGCAGCAGCCTTAATATGCAGTCGACCGTGGACTGTGGAACGGATAACAGGCGCGCTAAGGCTGATGCTGACAGCGGGCTAGCAAGATTGACGATTGTTCCAACTATTTGTCGAACCTCCTCAATTAGTCGCCTCTTTTCGACTTCGTTTTGCCCCTCCGTTAGCTTGTCTAAAATCGGAAGGTACGTCTTTTGTAGCTGTGATAACTGGAAATCGCTTTGGTACTCGAGGATCTCTTTGATTCGCTCTTCGGGGTTCCATTTTTCGTCTCCGATGAACCGACAGAGCGTTGCGGCGTATATGAACAGAGGCACTGCCATCTCAACCAGTTTCCGAAGCCTCTCGTCGCCGGGCCATCTTTGCGGAGCCCCACGCTCCTCCTGTGTATCGGAAAGCTCACGATCCTCCTGTGTATAGGAAAGCTCATGATCTTCTTGAATTTTGGAGAGCTCATGCCGCAGGAACAGTGATATATCGTGTTCGATCTTCGGGACTTCGTGTAATATAATATTTTTATATGTGCCTTCAGGTAATCTTTTGAACGTGGGACGAATCGGTAGGTCGGGCCTGCTGGTCAGGAACACTCGCACGTCCACTGTCTGTATGTCTTTTAGCTAAGTGAGGAGATATATGATGATTTTTATGTCTTCCTTTCCGTCGCACTCGTCCAGCGCGTCGATTAGCAAAACCAAGCTTAGCCCGCGAGATGCGAACTTGATTTCGGAAAGAGGCTATAATTACGGCGCGTTTTTCGAACCCCCCCGGTGTGCGAAACTCCAAAATTGAAAATCATAAAAATCCAACACTTTTTGAGGCTCCATAGGCCAGATAGGCAAGATAGGCAAAATAGGTAAAATAGGCAAAATAAGCTATATATATCATCATAAATTGTTATTTTATTTTATTTTCTTTTTATTTTACATTCTATAAAGCATCTTTGATCACTATTACGGTTAGAAACCCATTGATTTTTTTATTTTTTTAATTGTTTGAGGTTTTGTAGCTTATATATCATCTTTTAATTTTAAAATCCACCTACCAACCAATTCCAGGAAATATTTTATTAATAATTTAACCTAAATTTATTAAATCAAATATTCTTAGAATTTTTTAATAAGTTAGGATTTTAAAATTATAAAAATCGGTTTAATCTCTGCAAATATTTAAAATCGTGAATGAAAAAAAATCACTTATCCATTTTGATGGTATGCCTTAAGTATAATAATTAAATATGTAAATTTTATTTTTTTTAATATTATTTTTAAAAATCTTACTAACAATTTCTTTGATTTTGGCTAAATTATTGGCATATATAATGAATTCTAAATTTGTATATATGAGAAATAGGCTGATATGTTTATGGTAAGGTCAAATTATTATATTTAATTAAAATACTGGTATTATTAAATTCTGATAATGACTAAAAAGGTGATAAAGAAAAATATTAATATTGATTTTATAAAAATACTTTTAATTTTTATAAAAATTAAAATTATTAATAATTGGATAAATATATTTATTATTTTAATTATTAATTAATTTATTAATAAGAAATTAATAACTTCTAAATATTTTTTAAAGTTAGGTTTTGATAAATTTAAAAAATTGGATATAGAACTCTTATTTTTATAATTTTTTTTTAAATGATATTAATCTCTAAATTGTTAAATATTTTATATTAATATAGATAATATTATATTAGGTAAAAGTGATTTTGGTTTTTATTATTAAGTTATTTATAAATTGCTGATTATTGAGAGATTGTTTGAGGTAGTTTTTGATAATTTTGTAATTGATTATTTTGAGGATAATTTAATTTAATATATGGGTGTTATTGATGTTGATAGTTGTATTTTGTATAATAGTAAAATTAGTTACTATATCTTTATAATTTATTTTAGTATTAATATTTTGTTGTTTAATTTTAATATTTATTAAGGTTGGTATAGGTGGAATAAAATATAGGATTATTTAAACATAATAAAGGAAAAAAAAATACTAAATAAGTATTTTAATAAGTAAAAGAAGAAAATTAATTATATTGAAAAAATAAAAAAACTTTAAAAAATTTAAAACTTTAAATAATACAAAAAATATATATAATATAAAGAATTAAGAAGATAAAAAAAATAAAAAAAATATGTATTAAAATGTATAATTAGGAATGATGTAAAATATAAGAGAATAATTAAATTTGAAGTTTAAAAATTTCTAAATTTATACTTTTATGGTATATAAGAATTGGATTATTATATTTTTAAGAAAAAATAGAAGTATAAGAAACTATAATAAAATGGAAGGTCTAAAAATTTTAAGATTTTAGTATGTATATATAATAGGAGCTATTTTTGATGATGATCTTATTTTTAATAAATTAATTAATATTAAAAAAATTTTAAAACTTGAACCTTGAAGAGTATTAAGTAATAGATATCCTGAAAGAAGTATAAACTAATAAAAATATTAATATAAATAAAACTATATAAATATAATTTTTATGATTTAAAATATAAATCTTGAATTCTTAGAAGGTACATGAACCTCTGTTATAATTAGTATAATTGTAGTTTTGAAACACAATTATGTATATGTTACAACAGTAATGATATTTAGATCCCTAAATTTTATAGTTAATATAAACTAGACTGGCAGGAGTATTTAAAACAAAATAAAGGTTTAATGATTTTAAATTATGTTAAAATCAATATACTAGACTAATCTCTAGTAATCTTAACCTGATAAGGTACAGCTTTTAAAAATATTAATTTTGTTATAGATTTTCAGTATATAAATTTAAGAAGCTAGTTTTAAGTTTTATAAGGTTTTAAATTTTTTAATTATATATATTATTATTAGTATTTTTTTAATTTATTAAAAAAAGATTTTAGGTTTTTGACTTACTATATGATAATTATTTTATATTTTGTTTATAAATATATTAATAATGTTTGTTAAGCTGTCTTAAATATATAAAAAAATTATTCTATTTCTGAAATATTAAACTTTTTAATACTAGTGGTATAGCCTAATATTAATAAAGAAATGGTTTTTAAATAGCCAAAGGGTAATTAAATCAAAAAAATTCTATGGTAGAATTAGTATTTTATTAATTTAAATAAATATGGTTTTAAAAAAACCTTCACCAATCTTTATAAAGATTTTATTTATATTAAATAGTAGATTAAAGAGGTTAAGAATACTAATTATAAAAAAGTTTAAAATAAGAAAAATATTAGTTTTTTATATTATCTTGATATTTAAATTCCGAGTTTCTCTTTACCTAAAGTTAAGTTTAAAAACATAATAATCAAAAAAGCGTATAAAAAGCTGATGTTTTATATTTATATTAAATACTGGCGTATTATTCACCTATTATATATCAATGAAAATAACCTTTATAATCCTATCTTTCACCACCTATTTTAAAAAAACAAAATTATTAATAATGTTAGCAATTAATACTATAGGATTCTTACTCATTATCTAGCTTAGATCGGCCAAATATATTAAATTCTTAAAAAATTATTAGTAAATTGTATTAAAATATTTAAAGAAAATTAAATTTATATTACACTTACCAGTAAAAAAAATTAAGATTTAACCATTTTTACATATAATAACTTAAATACTAGTAAGGAAAAACTTATAAATATATTTAAGGTATATACAACCAAAAACATATATTTTTACATTGTTATACTAATAAGTTTTAGGTTTATTAATAAGCAACATATTTTCAAAATAATAAATTTAATAACTTCTCAAATATATAAAAATAAAAGCCCAAATAGTAATTTCTAACAGCCGCTAGTTATTAAAAATACTTCAGAAACAATTTACAAAATTAATATAATTAGTATTATCTCTTCCATACCTCTACCTCTCTCTATTACCTCTGCCAGTCTAATCAATCAACCCAATATTTAAACTTTTAAAAATATTTTTAATTTTTTAAACCAATACTCCAATACTGCACCCCTAACCTCCCCTGCACCAAACATTTTAACTAAATGCACAAGAAAAACACCCTTTTTCTCACCTTTTAAAAATCCAGCCCCCCTGCCATCCTAAGTACAATTTCTAATAAAAAATTATAAAACTATCATCGCCCTCTAATATTAAGATACTAATAAAAATAACATCACTAATAAAAACAAAAATAATAAAAATACTAAAACAAATAATAAATATAAAAAAATCAAAAATCTTAATAAAATAAAAATAAAAAACTTAAATATCCAAAAACCAAATCACTTTTAAAATATTACCAATATCAAGAATACTAACCCTCCATTTTGTAAATTTAACCACCTCCAAAAACAAAAAAATCTACATTCTCTCTCTTCTACTGCCTAATACAGCACCAAAAATTAAATAATTTAATACACACCAAAATTACTCTCTTGATTTGGATACTTAATTAAGTATTAAATTACTATCATTACTTCTATATTTACTACTAATTCTTTTCATCTCCTATATCATTCTTATTTTTTGTACTGTACTCTATTTCTAAATCCTTATCTTCCTGTATATCATAATTGTGTTTCCTGTAATTAGCCAATAATTCCAATTTCTACTCTATCTTAACCTCTTAATATATTTTTACTCTCCTTTAAATATCTTAATCAATCCATTCACTCCTTTCCTCAGAAGTTATAAAATTTGTAAAGAAATTATATTAGATTTTATACTCCATAAATTTTTTTTTTAATAAAAAATAAACTTATTAATAAATATTATCCTTAATACCATAACTTTTTATCAACCTAAAAAGTCCATAACTCTCTAACATCTCGTAATAAAAGCACTTAATATCCAAATACAAATATCTTTTATAATTATAGCCTTCTACTTATTTAAATAATTCTTTAAAAAGCTTTAAATCCATTTTTTATATAAATTAAGAATTATTATTATTATAATATAAAATAAATAGTTAGTTGATTAGTAAGTATAAACAATTAAACTAATTTTTAATATAATAATTATTTCAAATTTATTAAATTATTTTTGCTATAACTTATAATAATAATATATACACATACAATAAAATTTAAAAATGCTATTAATTCCTAAGCACAAATTATTTTTTTTTCTTATATACTTAAAATAGTTTGATTTATTAGTTTATCTAACTCCTGCAAAAAAAACTCTATTATTTTTTAATTTTTATATTATAAATACTAGTTTTGTATATATAATAATCTCTTACATACAAACATTTTTTTATTTTTACTTTTTTTAATTAATCTTGGTATTTAACCATTAAGTTAATCTCTCCACCCATATCAATACATATATGAAGAGAATATCCTTCATTAGTTATTACCAGCAGAAAAAGCTTTTATATTGTAATAAATATATAATAATCAAAATTGATAAAAAAAATAATTATATAGTAGAAATAAGTATTTATAATACTATAAATTTAAAAATTATATTGTTTAATTTTATTATAAATATTTATTAATTAGGTATACCTATATTCAAAAATATTAAACTTTTTACATATCATATGTTATACACACAGTTTCTTAGCTATACTATCTAAGTTAAGGTTTTTAATAATAGCTTTTACATAGGCTATAAATATAAAATCATTATTGTAAACTTTGATATATGCAGTAATAAAGTTATTTCCAAAAAAAATAATAATCTTTAAAAATAGGTTTTTTACAACAATACACTACGCTTCCAAGATTTTAACTACTTTCTCCACTTCCAAAGTTTTTAAAAATATATTGTAGATTTATTATATATAGTAGAAACTACTTGTGGTAAAATTAAGCCATTTATTAACTTATAAAATTTTTAATATTTTAATACCTATAATATTTTTCTTTATATAGTTTATAATTTGGCCTATTAAACCTTCATCAGTAATTAAAAAGTTTCTAATAATACAGCCTTCACAGGTCATACAAGCTTCCTGGCCTCCCTAACCTACCTAACCTAAATCAATATCCTACTCCCAAAAGCGCTTTCTAATTATACATACTACTATAATCTTATTAAAAAGTATATCAAACTGTTGATTAAGAAGAACACAAATATCTTTAATTGGTATAAGATCATAAATATACTATTTAATAATATAATCTTTATAAATATCTATTAAATTATTACATAAGCATACCATTATATATTTAAAAAATAATAAGATTTATATATAAAAAAGTGTTGTAGTTGTTGTTTTTTAAATTTTGGAGTTTCGCACACCGGGGGGGTTCGAAAAACGCGCCGTACCAAAAGCGGGTCCGAAATCGTGCCCTGAAAAATAAGTATCATCACCATCATTTTGAGATTGACCGCAAGATACAACACCACAACACAATTTACGTGCTGGAGATGGGCACCATGTGACAGTGAAAACGCATAAAACAACACAATCGATTTCATTCAATAACCAGTCATTCATTTAGCAGAACATATTAGTGGAATTAGAATCAACGACACTAAATTTACAGTAGTGAAAAATATTCCCTACACTAAACAATTTAAAAATAAAACTTTGTAAAATTAAAAGAAAATAAATTTGTAAATTTAATTTCATACTTCCTAGTTGTTTTGTTAAAATATCTATACAATATTTGAGGTAATACTTTTAGTAATATTATTTTTTCCGGGTTTACACTATTGGACAGTTTTTATTTTTCCCTGTTAATATTTTTATCCTAATAATCATGCAGTCTCTCAAAACAAAATAATTGTGATTATTGAAAAACTAGGTTTCATACCTCTTATAATTAGTTATGTGGGTTATTATATACGTGAAACAAAAGTCCTGCTAGGAGAGTATATATCAAATTATAACAGAGTTTTTATGGTCATCCAATTAAGAAAACTAAAATTCAGATAGGATTATCAGAATAATATAGTTGCTACAACTTGGGAGATATCATTCTCGTGTGTTGAGAATAGAGTTCGACATGGGGCGGGTTGGGTCGGTTTTCGGTGTTGAGAAACCACCCACGGGTTGGTTTTTTTTTTTTAAGAAAACCAAAAACCGACCCAAAAACCGTCGAAATTATAAAAAACCGCCCCGCCAAGAAACCATTTACTAAAAATAGTAACAAATTTACTAAAAATAGTTAAAATTACGGTTTTTAATTAAATTTATAACCCAAAAAAACCATTAAAAAAAAAAAAAACCACCCAGCGGTTCCCCATGACCCCCCTAAAACCGAACCAACCCGCTGGTTTCTGGGTTAAAACCGACCCATGTCGAACTCTAGTTGAGAAATAGAGTAGAGAAGTAGTATTGTTATTATTTGTATACTTATATCTTAACTCTGAAAAAATTTATGAGAATCTTTAGGAAAATGAACAGTTTGACAAGGTCAAAAGTAAATAATTCTGCTGTTAATTTTATAGCTATATATGCTAACTATATATACTAATAATTGACAAAGTTAAGGAGAGGGTTTTTATCCTTGCATTATATTTATTAGTTTGAATAATATACTTCAAAATATTCTTTATTCACCTTGTTGTCTAGTTTTGGGCGAGAGAAAGTCGAAACCAATCTGAACAATTAAAAACTATAAGAAATGCTGTAGTAATTATTAGAAAAGCTAGTCAGCAAGAAAAAATATTACAACAAAGTAAGATATAAAAAACTCGAGAAGAGAGGAGGATCAGGTCCTATCTGAACTATTTTTACTAATATTTAAACCCTAACTTCTTCAAATTCCTTCTCCAGAAGGAATAGAGATCCGAAAATCTAATCCTATTTAATCATATGCACAATATTGCCTTAGTTTTCTCCAACCAAAGCAAGTACAATAACACTATGCAGTAGTGTGAATAAACCCTTATTGGGTATAAGAAGGTTTTAGATGGAGACCACCTGTCAACATTTTCCACAATCAACAACATTGCTGAAATTTTTTCCAACCAAAGTAAATATAACAATGTTATGCAGTGGTATGAATGAGTGGTTGCCGGCCATTAGAAGGTTTTAGGTAGAGATTATTTATTAATGTTTTGTACCAAGTATAATTTAAATTCTCTCATTGTTAAACAGTGCCAGCGTATTAGAACTATTTGTGTTCTTTCTTTTTGGTATATTTGTCTCTTTTACTATATTTTTTATATATAAGCTACAGTATTTATTTGTTAACTTTACTCTTAAAATTCCGTTTTTGAGTTTTCTATCTCTAATTATTCTTTTAGCATATAAATGTATTAATCAATATGGTCATAACTCCCAATGGTTAATACATTGGTTGTTGAACCGATCAACTTATCGGAGTGGTTGAGGACCTGATCAACATATCGATCACATGATACATAAATGTTGTATGACAAAGTTCTAAATGAGACAAGCAGAGTCGCGTACAAAGATAATAAATGTAATAAATAATAAACCAGAGATATTAGTCTGCATCTAAATATTTTAACCATTATATATTCAATTTAAATAAAACAACAATAGCATACTTAAAAGATTTTATTAAATTTATCTTATAAACTGAATACTTAATGTAAAATATTTGAAGATCTGTCTAAGATATATCTTAATATACCTTAAGTTCTAATTAAGTTATGTAAGAATCTGGACACGATCGATACAGGGTATCAAGGTAATACCGACTTATGTCACAAGGTTCTAGGGTAGGTGGATGTGTATGTTCAAATTGTTACTTAAGTTGTTGCTTAATTTTTTAATTATATGATGGCAGGATTACAGGTGTTAAATAGATATATAATTTATATGAAAAAAGATATAAGCTTATAAACTAAATAAAAAAAATAACTTTATAAATTAAATAAAAAAAATAATTTTGTAAACTGGATAAGAAAATAACTTATGAACTAAATAAAAAAGATAATTTTATAAATTGGATAAAGGAGATAATTTTATAAATTAAATAAAAAAATAACTTATAAATTGGATAAAGGAGATAATTTTATGAATTAGATAAAAAAGATAATTTTGTAAATTAAATATTCTTATTTTTATTCTAGATTATATTATTCTTGTTATATTTTTTTGATTTATAGGATTGTATGAATGTTATTTATTATTATATGTAAAATTCTACTAGTGTTTATGATCTCTTATTATAATTTATTATATTATTTAAGCTTTGTTATAAGATTTCTTTTCTTAGTATTAATATTCTGTTAATGTTCTACTCAGATGTTTAAGATTTTCTTAGGTTTTTTTCTATATTTATATTGCTTGTTAATTTTAGGTAATATTAATTTTTAATAATAATTTTTTTTTAGGGTTCCTAGAATAAATTTTTGTTTTTTTTCTGGTAATATATTTAAAATTAAATTTTTTTTAAACTTAAAACTATCTAATCTTCCTAATTTATTTTTTAAATTAAATTAGATGAATAATATTTTTATTTTTTTTTGTTCTTAATATTTCTAGTATTTTTTAGGGTGTTCTTACTATATTATTATTAGCTTTTGATTAATGACTTTGGATTTTATTTTACAGAGTACAATTTTTAGTTTTTAGATTTCTTATTAAAAGGTATTATATTTTAAATTCTATTAAATGCTATTTTAAATTTTTAATAAATTATTTTCGAAGTCAGGGTCTATAACAAAAATAAAGTATCCAAAAAATTCGGATTTATAAGATGAGAAAAAAAATATTTCTTTATTGTTAAAATAAAGTGTTGGTAATTATAGTTTTAAAATACTGATTAACTTAATTATTAAACTAATAAAATCTTGGATATCAGATAAAGTAATAAGTTTTATATTATTAAATAAATCTTAATATTAAATAATAAAATTAATTAATATAACTACTATAAATTATATAAACTATTTTAATATAGAAATTTTAAATTGCAAATATTTTTTGTTTGTTAGGGTTTGGTTTATTAAAATGTTTCTTATAAAAAATTTGAAGGAATTATCCCAAATATCTAATATAACTAGTTAGTTTTTAAATTGGTTTATTATATTCTTTTTAATAGATATAGTATTTAAACTGATTATTTTGTTTGTGGGAATTAAGTAATTTTAGGATTTTGTATAATGTGTTGTTGTTTTTGTTGATAGTGATCGGTAGGTGTAACAAAGCTCAAACAACATGATGAATTACAACAAGAGATCATAGACGCTAGCAGGGCCCTGCGTATGATAATGGGCAACATTCACGCAATCCTATGGATCGAAGAAATATAATAAGAATAACATAATTTAGAGCAAGAATAAGAATATCTAGTTTACAAAATTATCTTCACTATCTAGTTTATAAAGTTATTTTTTTTATTTAGTTTATAAAATTATTTTTTTTATTTAGTTTATAAGTTTATATCCTTTTTCATATAAATTATATATCTATTTAATATCTGTAATCCTGCCATCATGTAGTTAAGAAATTAAGTAATAATTTAAGTAATAATTTAGATATATAATCTATCTACTCTAGAACCTTATAATATAAAACAATATTATCTTAATATCTTATATTTATTATATTTGATTTTTATATTTTATTACTTTGTAATTTTATCAACCTAATACCAAGATATCATTTAGTGCTAAGATATTTAAAAAATAAAAAAATATTATAAAAAAATTAGTAAAAATTTAGATTATTATTTTAAAATTTATTACCTCCCAAACCAAAACACTCCTAGTAATATTTAAACAAATAAAATTATAAAATGTTTTTACACCTTTATTAACTAACAATAAAATTAAATTTCCAAATCCCAAACTATTCAATAATAGTAAACCACATAAATTAAAAATTTTTTTTAAAACCTTAAATAACAAGTTTAAAGAAAAGTCTATCAAATTTAATACCTACTAAAAAAAAATTTTATATATAGTCAGTTTTCTAAAAAAAAACTCACAAAAACTTATATTTAATAAATATAATAATAATATTAACCTATACAATTAGGCTATTTATAAGAAATTTACTAAATAACTAAATAAAATCTTTAAAAATTTTGACCTTATTAAAATAATAAAATAAAAACTATAAATTTTAAAATAAATTAATAAACCCTTCTTAATATACCTAACAAAATTTTAAAAACTTATAAAACACTTTAATTATAATAATATTACTTAAATAATATATTTATATAATAACCTTTATATAAAAATTAAAAAACTTTTAATTACTAAAAATAAACTTCCAAAAAATATTAATAATTTTATAATATTATATTAAAAATTTAATAATAATTAGTGAATTTTAGATATAAAAAAGAAAACCAAAAATATTATTAATATTAATCTATTTCAGAAACTATAATAATAATAAAAATTACAAAACCTCCTAAGTAAATATAATTTTTAAAAACTACTACTGATTTAAAAAAATCAATATTTTAAACCAAAACCAATAAATCAATCTATAAAATAAATTCAAAAACAGTTAACCAAAGAAAAAAAAGACAAATACTATTTATTAAATTTTTACATATATTATAAAAATAAAAATTATAAAAAAAAAAATTATTATATTAACCAATATTTTAAAAAAACCTTATCTATATACATTACAGTTTTTTAACCTAAGTCAGAACTTATAAATAATAAAAAATATTAATAAAAAATAAATTTTTATTTTATATACAACCAGAACTTATAGAATGTTATATATAATAACATTTAATAGAAAATAAAAAAAATTATAAAAACCACTAATTACAAAATATATTTTAACAAAAAAACTAAAATAAGAAAAAAAAAAGCCTAATTATAAATAATAATATATAATAAAACAAAACAAATCTATTATTTTATAAATTTTAAAAATCTTAAAAAATATTATAAATTTTTTTTATATTACAAAATATTTTCTCTTATTTAAATTTTAAAAAAATAAAAACCCTTTTTAAATTTTATACTAAAATCCCTATTATTCTATATTCTAAATTTTAATATTTTATTTATATAATTACTTATTTAGATAATAATAATACTAATATCCACATAAATTAACAATTTATAATTAAAAATAATTTTTTAATTAAACAAAAACAATTTCCTAAAACTATAAAATATTTTAATAATAATAAGAAAACTGTCAAAAAAATAACTCAATTTATAATAAAAATTAGAGAACATAAAGAAATAATACAAACTAATATTATTAATATAATAAAAAATTTTAATTTTAAAAACCCATAACATAAAAAATACAAAATTATAATAAATTAAAACAAATTAAAAATTAAATTAGGATGTTTATCTAAAATTATTATTATTAATATCGAAATATTTAAAAAAATTTTAAAACAAAAACCTGCTTATATTATCTATAAATTTAAATCCAAATAAAACAAGAATTTAATAAAACCTATAATCAAACTATTTCCAAAATATAAAGATTTAAAAAAAGTTTTTTTTAAAAAAAAAAAATATATATATATTTTTACTAAAACAATTTATAGATATAAAGATTAAAACAAAAGAAAAAACCTAATTTATATAAGAATTATTAAAGCCCATAAGCAAGAAACACTTGAAAACTTTAAAACCATAAATAAAAAAAAACTTTAATAAAAAATTCATTTAAAAATTAAACAATTTATAGGAAGTTTTTATCTTATTTATTATAAAAAAAAAATAGAATATTATATTTCTACATTAACTAGAAGAAATTTAATATTATGATTATTAAAGACAAATACCTTTTGCTATAAATTAATAAAATATTAAATTAGTTAAAAAGAGTTAAGTATTATATTTGGTTAAACATTTATAGTATATTTAACCAAATTAAAATAACTAAAAAAAACAAAAAAAAAACCGTTTTTCAAATAAAATATAAATATTTTGAATTCCAAATAATATATTTTAGACTTATTAATACCCTTACTGCTTTTTAAGTATATATTAATGATGCTTTGTGCTTTTTCTTAAATAAATTTTATATAGTATATTTTAGACAATATATACATTTATAATAAAATTTAAAAAAAATATATACAGTATATTAAAAAAGTCCTTAAAACTTTTTAGAAAATTAAATTTTATATCAAACTTTTTAAATATAAATTCTTTATAAAAAAAACTAAATTTTTAAGATATATTATAAAAAACAACAAAATTAAAATGGATTTTAGAAAAATACAAAACATCCTTAATTAAAAAAAATTAAAAGAAAATTCCAAAACTATTAAAACAATTCAATTATTTCCTAAATTCATAAATTTTTATTAAAGGTTTATTAAAGATTACATTAAAATAATAAAATTATTATATAACTTTATAAAGAAAAATCGGCTATTTTATTAAAAAAGCAAAAAAAAAAGAGGTATTTAGGATTTTTAAAAAAACTTTTGTATTAAAACTTATCTTAAAATATTGGGATTTAAAATTAGAAATTAAGATTGAAATAGATGTGTTAGATTTTGTCTATACTACAGTTTTATTTTAAAAATATAAAAATAAACTATAATATTTAGTAATTTATTAATTAAAGAAAATATTACTTGTTGAACATAATTATAATATTTATGATAAGGAATTGTTATTAGTTATTTAAATATTATAAAAATAGGAATGATATTTGATAAATGTACTTATATAAATCCATATTTTTATAGATTATAAGAATTTTAAATATTTTATAACAAAATAAAAACTAGATAAAAATAAGTAAAATAGATAAAATATATATTATAATTTAATTATAAAATAATATTTATTTCTAGAAAAATTAATATTAAAACTAATATTTTAATAAAAAAATCAAAAAATTTCTTTTTAGAAGAGGAGAATGAAAGAATTAAAAATTGAATTAGGATATTTATTTTATTTGAAAAAATTTAATAGGTAAATATCTTAATAATATAATCCGATTGGGGTGTAGTGTGTAAAAAAAATAAATATATCTAAAGTATTCTACAAATATTTAAAAAAAACAAAAACAAATATTCTAAAGTAAAAATTTTTAAATTCAAGGAATATAATGGATAATTATTTTATAATTTGAGAAAAGTAATATTATAAGATGGTAAAATATAGGCTAAAATATTATTATAATATTATAATTATTTGATTATTGGATATTTTGAAAAAATAAAGACTCTGGAATTTGTGTAGAGAGGATATATATGGAAAGGAATTAGGAAAGATGTTGATAAATATATTAATAATTGTTATATATGTTATAGAATAAAAGTTTTATGGAATATATTTTAAGGATTATTATAATTACTATAGATTTTAAAAAAAAATTGGAGTAGTATCTTGTTTGACCTTATTACAGGATTATTTTAACAAAAAGAATATAATGTAATATTAATAATTATATGTAGATTATTTAAAATGATTTATTTATTATTTATTAATAAAAAGCTTAATACTAAAGAATTAATAGAAATATTCTTATAAGATATATAAAAATTTTATGGGTTGTTAAAAGAAGCTATATTGGATAGAGGTATTAACTTCCTAAATAATTTCTGGGATAAGGTTAATAAAAAATTAAGAATCTATTATAGACTAAGTATAACATATTATCTATAGATCAACAAATAAATTGAATGTATTAATTCTATTATTGAATAATATTTTTGGGCTTATATTAACTATTAATAGGATGATTGGATAAAATAATTATTATTGGTTGAATATTGTTATAATAATAAGGTTTTAAAAATTATAGAAATTTTATTTTTTATAGTTAATTATGGCTAGAATTTTAAAATAATAATTATTAATGAAGAAATATTTTTTTAAAATATTCAAGTCTTTGACTTTACAACAAAAATAATAAAACTATAGGATTTTCTTAAAGCTGAAATTAGTTGCGTTATATAAATATAGTAGGAGTAAGTTAATAAAAAGAGAAAACCTGCTACTAGTTACAAAAAAACAACAAAATTTAATTGGATATGTATAATATCTCAATTACCAAACTGTACCCCAAACTGTTTAATAAGAATAAAAAGCTTTTTCGAATTTTTAAGTCCATAAAAAACAAAACATATAAATTTAACCTTCCCCCCTCAATAAAAATTTATCCAACCTTCCACATCAACCTATTATAACACTCAAAAAATGATGTTTTTCCAAATCAGAATTAAGAAGAATGGCCTTTATTAATTACTGTTAATAAAAACGACAATATATTATATAAAGTCCTAGAATTATTTAATTTTTGTAAATAAAATAATCAATTTAAATATTATATTCATTAGAAAAAATATAATAAATTAACTTGGGAATTAGTTAATTACATCAGATATTTAGAATAATTTTTTCAAATTTTTTATAAGAAATATTTTAATAAATCAAGCTCTAATAAACAAAAAATATTTGTAATTTAAAATTTTCATATTAAAATAGTTTATATGACATCAGCAAAAAATCTGAACCCCCCAGAGGTCATTGTGTGGAGCACGGGAGGCTGACAGGGATGTAAGGAGGTTGTTGTATGACGACGGGAGGCTGATACCAATCTTGGCACACCCCATTAAAACTTCAAAGCAATTGGTCATAGATATCTGTTTTTTGGAGTCCGATGCAACTTTTTCATAATGTTAAATTAATATGAGCCCCTTTTCAACTTCCCACTATTCTTTACTTTTTTTCTTACATCATACTCTTTTAGAATATCTTAGTCCTTTTACAGACGCACTCCATCTAACACAATGAAACTAAAAAATAATAAATATAAAAACAATAACCAATACCAAAACAATACATCTAATTTTGAGCTATCACATTTAGAATCTATAATGCAAGCAGTAGTTTTTATTAGACTGCCAGTGTCAGTTAATAATTTGAGAAAACACCAGCACATTAAATCAGCTGCTGATTTTGATTGCAAAAAAATTATAAAAAGAAGGTTGATGAAACTTTGACTAAAGCTTATAGGCCTTCTAGTGTCTTCAACCAGCCTTGCAAAAGTTTCTCCACCTAAAAAAAAATCCAATAGAAACTTATTATCTGAATACAAAAATTTAATTTTTGAAAAATAAAAATTTGGCTTTTTTCTTTAATGGTTCTGTGGTGAAATCTAGTTGGATGTCCCCCAGATGGAGGTGTATGTTTAGAGTTTAGTAAAAAATATTAGGCTAAGTTTAATATTTATCAAAACTGTTTGTGGATTCTTTTTTTTTGCGGCCTAGATGTTATAATTATAAGTTAATGCTAGTTAGATGCACTGTTATATCAAAAACTTTCATTTACATTTAGTAAGCGCTACTAAAGATACTATATTAGACACATACAGTCTAAACCATCTTGATACTAGTGTTTGATTAGACAAAATTAAAATTTTATTAGATACCAAGTTGTTAAGATATCTTATGAAAGAAGGAACCATGGTTAGTCTCCCTATTAACAGATGTTTACAGTCTGCTAATGGATACCTGCAGGCTCTTTTTACACATCCGACAATTTCGAAAGTTCTAATCCATTAGTATTAGAATTCACAAAAAAGAAGAAAGATCAAAAAATTAAATTTCATAAAAAAACTGAATTTTAGGATTTTAGCATAGACCGCTGCATATATTTAAATCACATTAAAATCATGGGAAAAAAGTATCTATAATCGGAAAATCAGTTTTAAAACCATAAATAGCCATAATAAGACTTCCAGCATCCATTACAACATTTTCACAACTAACTAGAATTTAACAATCTTCAATAACTTATACGTTAACATAACCAGTCAGGCCTAGGAGAAACTAGTATCGTACCACCAGAGTCTCATACAATCTCATGTTAATACACTGTTGAGCAAACTACCCAAAATTCAAACTCCTCAGAATTTTATGCCGATAAGTAATAGCAAAAAGGAGGAATTAGATTTGCTGCTGAAAAAATGAGAGAAAACTAAAAGCGTCTGATAGAGGTTTTTGTTTATTTTTTTTTATTCCAACATATAACTTTAGACATATAGATAGTTATAATAAAATTTTTTTTCTTGAAATTTGATTGGATGCTGGAAGGCGACTGTAGGATTGTAGGGAGGTGTGGTCGGATGCTAGAGGTCGTACGCAGGACCAGATGTTGTTGACCTCCTGTGACCTCTCGTGGCTGGCGGGATGGCTCCAGGACACAAAAGATCGCTGAGCCATCCGAGCCATCTGATGGCTCGGATGTCAACAAATTTTTTTGCTGATGGATTTATAGTAGTTATATCAATTAATTCTATTATTTAATATCAAAACCCACCTGATAACATAAAACCTACTATTTTATTTAATATCTAAGATTTTATTAATTTAATAATTAAATTAATTAGTATCCTGAAACCACAATTACTAATACCTTACTTTAATAGTAAAAAAATTTTTTTTTTTTTATTTTATAAATTTAAATCTTCTGGATACCTCATCTTTGTCATAAACCCTGATTTTGAAAATAACCCACTAGAAATTTAGAATAGTATTTATTAAAACCCAAAATATAATATTTTTTAATAAGAAATCTAAAAATTAAAAATTGTACTTTATAAAGTAAAATCCAAAGTTATTAATCAGGAATTAACAACAATATAATAAGAACATTCTAAAAAATACCAAAAATATTAAAAATAAAAAGAAACAAAAATGCTATTTATTTAACTTGATTCAAAAAATAAATTAGGAAGTTTAAACAATCCCAAACCTAAGAAAAAATTAACTTCAAATATATTATTAAAAAAGGAATAAGAATTTATTTCAGAAATCTTAAGAAAAAATTATTATCAAAAATTAATACCACCTAAAGTTAGCAAGCAATATAAATGTAAAAAAAAATTTAAGAAAATTTTAGATATTCAAATAAAATATCAACAAAACATCAATATTAAAGAAAAGGATCTTATAACAAAGCTTAAATAACATAATGAATTATAATAAAAAATTATAGACACTAGCGGGGCCCTGCATATAATAATAAGCAACATTCATGTAATCCTATAGATTAAAAAAATACAACAAGAATAATATAATTTAGAGCAAAAATAAGAATATCTAGTTTGCAGAGTTATCTCTGCTATCTAGTTCACAAAATTATCTCTTTTATTCAATTTATGAAGTTATCTCCTTTATCCAGTTTATAAAGTTATTTTTTTTGTCCAATTCATGAAGTTATTTTTTTTATCCAGTTCATGAAGTTATTTTTTTCGTTTAGTTTATGAAATTATTTTTTTTGTTTAGTTCATAAAATTATTTTTTTTATCCAGTTTATAAACTTATATCCTTCTTTATATAAACTATATATCTATTTAACACCTATAATTTTACTATTATATAGTTAAGAAATTAAGTAATAACTTAAATAATAATTTGGATATATATAATTTACTTACTCTAGAACCTTACAACATAAGACGGTATTACCTTAATACCTTGTATCTATTGTGCCCGATTCTTACAGTAGGAATTATTCTTTTTAATTCTGATTTAAAAAAATATTGTTTCTTAAGTGTTGTAGTAGGCTAATATAGAAGGTCAGGTAAATTTTTATTAAGAGGGGAAAATTAAGTTTATATGTTTTGTTTTTTATGGATTTAAGGATTCAAAAAGGCCTTTTATTTTTATTAGATAGTTTGGGGTATAATTTGGTAATTAAAATATTATATATGTTTAATCAAACTTTATTTTTTTTTTGTAATTAGTAGTAGGTTTTTTCTTTTTATTAGTTTATTCTTGTTGTATTTGTGTGATATAGCTGATTTTAGTTTTAAAAAAATCTTATAATTCTATTATTTTTATTATAAAATTAAAGATTTGAATATTTTAAAAAAATTATTTTTTTGTTAATAGTTATTATTTTAGGGTTTTAGCTGTAATTAGCTGTAAAGAGTAAAATTTTTGTAATTTCTAAGATTTTATTATTATAATAATATTTGGCTAATAGTAATTATTTTATCTAATTGTTTTATTAATAATTGACATAGGCCTGGAGATATTGTTCAATAATAGAGTTGATACGTTCAGTTTGTCTATTGGTTTGTAGATAGTATACTGTATTTAGTTTATAATAAATTTTTAATTTTTTATTGACTTTATTTTAGAAGTTGTTTAAGAAGTTAGTATTTTTGTTTAATATAGCTTCTTTTAGTAATTTATAAAATTTCTATATATCTTATAAGAATATTTCTGTTAATTTCTTAGTATTAAGCTTTTTACTAGTAAATAATAGATAGATTATTTTAAATAGTTTATATATAGTTACTAATATTGTATTATATTCTTTTTGCTAAAATAGTCCTATGATAAAGTCAAATAAAATATTACTCTAATTTCTTTCTAAAATTTATAATAATTATAATAGTTTTTAAAATATGTTCTATAAGGCTTTTGTTTTATGATATATATAATAGTTATTAATATATTTATTAATGTTTTTCCTAATTCTTTTTTATGTATATCTTTTTTGTATAAGTTTTAGAGTCTTTACTCTTCTAGAATATTTAGTAATCAAATAATTATAATATTATAATAATATTTTAGTTTGTATTTTATCATTCTGTAATACTACTTTTTTTAAATTATAGAATAATTATTTATTATATTTCTTGAATTTGGAGATTTCTATTTTAGGATATTTGTTTTTGCTTTTTTTAAATATTTGCAGGATATTTTGAATATATTTTTTTTTTTTATATATTATATTTTAATTAAATTATATTATTAGGGTGCCTATTTATTAGATTTTTTTAAATAAGATGAATATTCTAATTTAATTTTTAATTCTTTTATCCTCCTTTTCTAGAAGGAGGTCTCTCAATTTTCTTATTAAAACATTAACTTTAGTATTAGTTTTTCTAAAAATAAATATTATTTTATAATTGAATTATAATATGTATTTTATCTATTTTACTTATTTTTATTTTAGTTTTTACTTTATCATAAAATATTCAAAGTTCTTATAATTTATAAAAATATGGATTTATATAGGTATATTTATTAAATATTATTTCTAATTTTATAGTACTTAGATAACTAATAATAGTTCCTTATCATAAATATCATAATTATATTTAGCAAGTGATATTTTTTTTAATTAATAAATTATTAAATACTATAATCCATCTTTATATTTCTAAAATAAAATTACAATATAAATAAAATCTAATACATTTATTTTGATTTTGATTTCTAATTCTAGGTTTTAATATTTTAAGATAAGTTCTGATATGAAAACCTTTTAGAAAATTTTAAATACTTTTTTTTCTTTATTTTCCTAATAAAATAATTAATTTTTTCTTATAAGGTTGTATAATAGTTTTGCTATTTTAATATAATTTTTAATAAATCTTTAGTAAAAATTTATAAATTTAAAAAATGATTAAACTACTTTGATAATCCTAAAATCTTCTTTTGGTTCTTCCTAGTTAAAGATATTTTATATTTTTTTAAAATTTATTTTAATTCCATTATTTCCTATGATATATTCTAAGAATTCAGTTTTTTTTATAAAGAATTTGTATTTAGAGAATTTAATATAAAGTCTAATTTTTTAAAAAGTGTTAAAAACTTTTTTAATATATTATACATATTTTTTTTAGATTTTATTATAAATATATATATTATCTAAATATATTATATAAAATTTATTTAGGAAAGGGCACAAGATATTATTAATATATATTTAAAAAATAATAAAGGTATTAATAAATTTAAAATATATTACCTAAAATTTAAAGTATTTATATTTTGTTTAAAAAGCAATTTTTTCTTTATTTTTTTTAATTATTTTAATTTAGTTAAATATATTGTAGATATTTAGTTGGATATAATATTTAATTTTTTTTAATTAATCTAATATTTTATTAATTTGTGGTAAAGGGTATTTGTTTTTGATAGTAATGGTGTTGAGTTTCTTTTAATTAATATAAAAGCATAGTATTCTATTTTTTTTTATAATGAATAAAATGGGAGCTTTCTATAGATTATTTGATTTTCAAATAAATCTTTTATTAAGATTTTTTTTTATTTATAATTTTAAAGTTTTTAGGTATTTCTTATTTATAAATTTTAGTAGTTTTTATATAGGTTAAATTTTTTTTTTTATTTTAATTTTTATATTTGTAGGTTGTTTTAGTAGGAGGGTATTTTTTTTTTTTTTTAAAAAAAACTTCTTCTAAATCTTTATATTCTGAAAGTAATTTGATTATAAATTTTATTAAATTTTTATTTTATTTAAACTTAAGTTTATAAATAATGTAAATAAATTCTTGCTTTAAAATCCTTTTAAATATTTTAATACTAATAATAATAATTTTAGGTAAATATTTTAATTTAATTTTTAATTTATTTTAATTTATTATAATTTTATGTTTTTTATGTTATAAATTTTTAAGATTAAAATTTTTTATTATATTAATAATATTAATTTAAATTGTTTCTTTATATTTTTTAATTTTTATTATAAATTAAGTTATTTTTTTGATAATTTCCTTATTACTATTAAAATATTTTATAATTTTAGGAAATTATTTTTATTTAATTAAAAAATTATTTTTAATTGTAAATTATTGGCTTATATAAATACTAATATTGTTATTATCTAGGTAAATAATTATATAAATAGGATATTAAAATTTAGGGTATAAAATAATAAAAATTTTAATATAAAATTCAAAAAAAAATTTCTATTTCTTTAAGATTTAAATAAGAGAAGATATTCTATAATATAAAAAAAATTTGTAATATTCTCCAAAATTCTTGGAATTTATAAAATAACGGGTTTATTTTATTTTATTATATATTATTATTTATAGTTAGATTTTTTCTTTTTTTATTTCAATTTTTTTATTAAAATGTACCTTATAATTAATAATTTTTATAATTTTTTTTATTTTTTATTAGATTTTATTATATATAACTCTCTATAAGTTTTAATTATATATAAGGTAAAAATCTATTTTTTATTAATATTTTTTATTATTTATAGGTTTTAATCTAAGTTAAGGAATTGTAATATATGTAGATAAGGTTTTTTTAGAGTATTAATTAATATAATAACCTTTTTTTTTACAATCTTTATTTTTACAATATATATAAAGATTTAATAAGTAGTATTTATTTTTTTTTTTTTTAATTAATTATTTTTGAATTTATTTTATAAATTGATTTATTAGTCCTAACTTAAAATATTAATTTTTTTAAATTAATAATAGTTCTTAAGGGTTATATTTATTTGGGAAGTTTTGTAGTTTTTATTATTATTATAATTTTTGAGGTAGATTAATATTAGCAGTATTTTTAGCTTTTTTCTTTGTATTTAAGGTTTGCTAGTTATTATTAAGTTTTTGATATAATATTATAAAATTATTAATATTTTCTAAAAGCTTATTTTTAGTGATTAAAAGTTTTTTAATTTTTATATAAAGATTATTATATAAGTATGCTATTTAGGTAATATTATTATAATTAAAGCATTTTATAAACCTTTAAAATTTTATTAGGCATATTAAAAAAGGTTTATTAATTTATTTTAAAATTTATAATTTTTATTTTATTGTTTTAATAGGGTTAAAATTCCTGAAGGCTTTATTTAGTTATTTAGTAAATTTTTTATAAATAGTTTAGTTATATAGGTTAGTATTATTGTTGTATTTATTAAATATAAATTTTTATAAATTTTTCTTTAGAAGATTAATTGTATATAAAAATTTTTTTTGGTGAGTATTAAATTTAATAGACTTTCCTTTGAATTTATTATTTAAGGTTTTAAAAATTTTTTTTAATTGATGTGGTTTGCTGTTATTGAATAACTCAGGATTTAGAAATTTGATTTTATTATTAGTTGATAGAAGTACAGAAATGTTTTATAATTTTATTTATTCAAATATTATTAGAAATATCTTGGTTTAGAAGGTAATAAACTTTGGAATAGTAATCTGGGTTTCTGCTAACTCTTCTATAGCATCTTTTTTTTTTCTGATATCTTAACACTGGATAATATTTTAATATTAGGTTGATAAAGTTATAAAGCAACAAAATGTAAGAATTTGGATATGATTAATATAAGGTATTAAGGTAATACCGACTTATGTTATAAGGTTTTAGGGTAGGTGGATGTATATATTCAAATTATTACTTAAGTTGTTACTTGATTTCTTAATTATATAATAGTAGGATTATAAGTGTTAAATAGATATATAATTTGTATGGAGAAGGATATAAGCTTGTGAGCTGGATAAAGGAAATAATTTTATGAATTGGACAAAAAAAATAACTTTGTAAACTAAATAAAAAGATAATTTACAAATTGGATAAAGGAAATAATTTTATGAATTAAATAAAAAAGATAACTTTGTGAATTGGATAAGGAGATAACTTATGAATTGGATAAAGAAAATAACTTCATAAACTAAATAAAGGAGATAACTTTGTAAACTGGATATTCTTATTCTTGTTCTGGATTATATTATTCTTATTATATTTCTTCGATCTATAGGATTGCGTGAATATTACTCACTATCATACGTAGGGCTCCGCCAGCGTCTATGATCTCTTGTTGTAATTCATCATGTTGTTTGAGCTTTGTTACAAGTTATCATATGCTTAAAAAGCTTTCACTTCTATATGATAGCTATATATAAAGCTAGAGAAGTATGGTTATGTTTTGAATAAGTTTATTTATGATTTGAATAACAGATACAAGGATAGGCTAGCATATTGAACCTGATTAAGGTAGAATGTTGAAATTAGCAGGTGGTTTAAAATAAACTGTAGTAGCCTAAAATAAACTCTTAAACTCTTAAATAAATATAATAAAGAAGAAGCTTGTTATGCCACTTGTGATATATAACTAAAAAAAATCTAGTTAATAAATATCTTTTTCATACTGCATCTAAATCTAAATTTTTAAGATGTTACAATAAATGATTAGTGAAATTTAAAAGTGTTGGCCAGAGATATTTTGCGAGATTTCGATAATTTGATACATTAATATTCGCTGTTTCATGCAAACCTCTGTAACTCCAATATCTGCTAGTCCTAAAGGGCTTTAATCTGTACCATTTGTAGCACGTATTATAGTGCTATCGCATCTATGGCTGGAGAGTGCTTTAACTTCTTCATGTAAATGTAGTTGAAGTTCAAATTGTTAAGGTTGAAGTTTAAATTTCAGTTAAATAAAAAATAGTTTTGAGCTCTGTTTAGCTATAGTGTAATATGATTAATTTGAATCTTGGTTAAGTTCATTTTCTTTACTCTTCTAATCCAACAACTTAAACAAAATAATGGATTATAATAAGAAATTGATAAGGCGAGAGGAGCTATATGTATGATAATAGGAAATATTCATGTTATTCTATGGATCGACAGATACTAACAAGAACAACATAAAGAAGAGGTGGAACAATATGTTTGGTTCATTTGTTAACTCCTTCGTCCAATTCATTTATTAATTTCTTGATTCAAGAATACATGGTTATTTGTAAATTGTTTATTTATATTTGTATATTTGAGTATTATGTATTTAGAAAATCAAGTAACAACTTAAGTAACAATCCGAATATACACATACGCTACTCTCCGCTCATACCTTTTAATGTTTTGATTGTGGCCTACTTCCTGTTAGGCCTGCAGTCAATATAGACTATAGCACTCTATTTTATCTTCTTACTTAGATTTTTTTTGTTTGTTTTGGATAAAAATAAGTATATCGAGATTATTATTAATGCTTTTAAGTTGTAGGGCATTATGCGGCCTACCAACTTATTTAAGCTGCAGGTTCCATCGCACATAGAGTCAGCTAGAGGGGTATTGACGATCAACTGCGTGAGTAAATTTGCGGGTAACCAAACCTTTTGGCTTCTTTAATGCAGAATTTCCTAACTCTATCAACAATTTATCCTTAAAAGGTAACCGATGTTGAAGGGAAAGAGGCTCAGCTTGAGGGTGAGGAAGACTACTGCCAAATAGTGTCGGCTTGATTTGGTTTCGGGACCTTCGCAATACCGTGACGTGACCACAGCCCATTATACGAAGGCTGTTATAAAAGTTGGTATAGATCTCTTGGCATTCTTGGCAAATAGACGTCTCTCTCGGGGAACCACCGTCAACTCACCTGAACACTACTAAATAATTCTTAAACCCAAAACAAAAACAATACAACTGTTATTATGTATTGGGGATAATTTACCAATTTTCTTTAGCGAAAATTGTTGATCTTTCGATAAGTTAGTTTTGGCTCTGCTCCGGGGAGCCTCTGGGAAAAGCCTCTCAACTGATGCCAAGAGATGTATAGCAACTTTTATGACAAGCTTTCGTACAGTTATGTAACTACCACCTACTTCGCGTAACGCTCAAGGTTTGCCAAGAACCTCGCATGCGCAACCAATTTGGATACCCGGATCTGTGCGGAGTACTGAATAATAATACAGGAAAATAAACCGCAGGTACTGCACGAATGAAGGTCTTCGGTTCCCTCTACAGGATTCTTCAGCTCAGCCATCTCTTTTGGTGGTGCACAAGTAATCATCTTTATCAGGGCAAGAATGAAACCCCGTAAAGGTATTTACAAATTGTAGCCAAAGATGATAATAATAATATTTGTGAGACCATACAAATCCAAAATATAATGTTTGAATAATCTAATCACTCACAGACAGACACCGATGCCGTCACTTATTTACAATGACTGGACATCACACAGTGTAGTTTTGGTGCAAATCCTACAAAGCTAGTAAATACGATAGAGTGCTTCATTGCATTCACTGTCTGCTTCCTTCTTTCCTCTTGGGGTCCAGACGCATTTATGCTTCCGAGGCGTAAAATCTCCTAATCTAGGGCCAGAACCCGCTTAAAGGTCACTGTTCCTAACGTGTTATCCAGAGGCGTCGTGCCAGCCGTTATTCATCCACTTTTTGACACGAACGGCCATGCCTTTAATGGCGTACCTAGAGTATTTCGTCCTTGT
The DNA here is from genome assembly GCA_036971345.1 of Dactylellina drechsleri. Classification (NCBI taxonomy): domain Eukaryota; kingdom Fungi; phylum Ascomycota; class Orbiliomycetes; order Orbiliales; family Orbiliaceae; genus Dactylellina; species Dactylellina drechsleri. Next base: position 40,105 of record JAJTUB010000088.1, read on the forward strand.
CGAGATCAAAGGCGAAAATTAGGCTTAGCTCAGTTTCGTTCTCGTGACAAAGTAGATCGAACTCCGAACAAGAAATTCTAGGATATTATATAATAGTAGTATAAAGCTTTATTATATGTATATAGAAAAAATACTAATATTAATATTAAATATATATTTTCTCAAGTAATTTTTAACATATCTTTATACTCGCATTTTCCTATCTTATTTCGAACCCTATCATACAGCATCATGGATCACGTGACCAGATCGCAAGATCGCACTCCTCAGCAAGCGACTCTGCGACCTTGTCAACGTCGCACAATCGCGCCCGTCGCACATGCGATCATTATCATTGTATGAAGCATCATTAGGTATATAAGACTATCATTAGGACTAATGAATGATTCCTATCTTCCTCGGTCAACTTAAATACAATACATATTATTAGTTTAATTAAGTCTCATACGCCTAAAAAGACTAGAATATGGGGGGTTCTGGATTCGGTTAGAAGGTATCAACTCTGCAACATCAATACATTTTATATCGATATGGCTAGTATGATACCTTCTTCCCGAATTTTTCCCCTTTAAATCGAAATTTCTAGAAATTAAAAGTAGGGTAAGAAGAATGGCTGGAGCCCTTAAGACTTTTAATATTTATAAAAACCTATTTTTTAGATTTTATATTTAAAATTTTTTTTTTTTTTTTTTTTCATGTTTTAATTGTATATTTCCTTCTAAACACAGCACTTTTATTAATATTATATTAATATTTAATAATATTTAAATATAAGTAGTATAATATCTGCAATTTCCAAATTATTAATTTTATATTATAAAGCAGATCTATTTTTATTTTATAATATTATGAGAGGTAAGTCTTGCCTTTACAACTACAATTTTATTAAAATTTTTAGATTTTAAGAAGATGAATGTGGTATTTATTGTAAGTTACTATTATAACTAAATATTTTTAATTTGTGATAATAAACTAATCAATACATACATATATAATGGTTGTTGGAGATCAGCTAATCTACTTTTAAAATCAGTATAACAAATTTGATCTTACCAAAATGTAATTTTCTAAGGTCTTTAACTTTTGTTATACTTCTTATAAACATAACTGTCATGCTGCGCATGATATATAGTTCTCGAGGCGGTTCTTAGCCACCCTAGAGCCGTTGAGGCGGTGTTACCTTGAGGTGGCAAATTACCACACCCTCAACGCAATATGTGATTGCGACCAATCTTGTTATAAGAATGTTGATTAGCCTAAAGAGTATGGATAAGTGTTTATTGATGGGATAATCTATTAATAAGAGCTCTCTAATCTAAACCTATAGACTAAGGTATTAATAAACCCAGGTATGAGTTAAATGATTTAAGAAGGTATAAAAATATGAGACTAGTCAGCTAGCTATACCGATTGGTTTTGAAAAATATGAGCAATTATATTAAACGCCTTGACGGAAATCGAGGTTATAAGAGAGCTTATGAATAGAACTCATTTTGGGCGCTTATTATTAAAAGATATTGATGAAGTTAGGCAAGTATTGGGAATTATAGAACCATTTAGATTAGCATAATATGCTACAGTTTTGTGTATATAAACTATTTATTTAGTTGTTATTTGGAATTGATATTGGATAATCTACTCCTTAATTTACTTGTTTAGTTATTTCTTGATAGCATAATCACCTTCCTCTATTGCGTACTAAGTGTCACTACAAGTCATATCTCGAACCGCATCGAGAGCACTAGGCTCGTGCGGTTTTACAATAACTTTTAGCATCTAAATTTAGTAATTGTTAAGATAGCTATACTCTAATTACTTATTCAAAAAAAACATCAACCTATTCTAATTGAATAATGTTGAATTAGTACCTTCTATATGACTAAGAGGGACAAGTTCTTAATTGGTATAAAACTCACAAAAAACCTCTTAGGCCTACAAATTTACCCCTGTAATAAAGTTTACATAAATAGCCCTAGCGACCCTATCAACTTATTCAATTCTTCTATGAGAACCACCAGCAAGATCAAGCTATAATACTTAAATACGAAATCAAAAGCTGCTAATACTTCTAGGGAAGCCGAAAAGGCGTCTATAAAATTACTTCAACATCATCTATATTAACGACGGGAAGAAGAAGTTCAAAATAAAGGCCAGGAGGACCGGGAGCCATTTTTTAAAAAGGAAGCTTCTGAAAAAGGCGAGATCGAAGAGTGCGAAGAAGTTACAGAATTTAGAAGTGGGGATATTAAATATATCACTGAATTAGAGTGATTTCATATCATTTTTGAATACAAAGATCATCTTCGTTTATCCTTTCAAAATTACGATTGGCTGGTCGATTTTTGCTACCATGTTTACATATCCTTTCGCATCCGACACAGGAAATTGGGATGTTTTTTTTTTTTTTTTTTTTTCCTTTTTGTCAAAAATGAAAAAACATGTTGGCACCAACTAAGCCGGAATATATAAGGCTGATAGAAACACTTCCTTTTGTTGGAGCCTAGGTAAAGGTTTCTCTTGCTCTAAGAGTTTGAGGTCGCCTAAAATAGTTCTCAGATAGGTTCGGGTGAGATACGCTGTCACAGTTCCATGAATCGTTTCGGGTTCGTATGATGCTTACCTTCCGGCCAAGTATTCATATTTTTGTCATGGCCCTGAAGGATCTCCTGGAATTCGTCTTCGGTGTCCGTTTGCCACCGATATCCTTGATCTAGGTTCCATACTTTGAATAGTTCTTGAAAAATTTTGGATCTAGAATTCAATCGTGAATAGCATTCTCCAAAAAAATAGTGAGTTCTTTTTGCTGTATACCTTAACTGGGTCGCCCGTCATTAAATTTCTTGCGTGTATTATTTCTTTCACCAGCTCTATTCTGTTATAACTCCATAAATCAAATCCAATATATATAGTATATTCTTGTTGAGTATGAGTTTGAAATTGCATCAAGAGGAGGATGGTGTAGACATTGTTCTGTGGGGTAGTTGCGAGGTTATAATATAGGAGCAACTATTTTAACCAAATTGTATATAAAGCATCAAGAACATTTTGGAGTATTGAAAAGAAGTTTTTAAATTTCTTAAAATATTATGTGTTGATGTGGACAAAGGGGACTTATATTAAATAATTTTTATTAAATCAAAAATCTTATTTTAAATCCTTATTGTCTAATATAAAGTTATAACCATATTATAATGTAAATATTGGAATTATGTTTTGGTAAATTTGTGTAGAATGTTTTTGAAATAGCTTTTATATATCTATTAGCTCTGGTGCTGTTTCTTAGAATAAAGATATACTTTTATTAAAATTCTTATAATAAATAATCAAAAACACTTTTTTATTATTAAATTCTTTATTATCTTTATTAGTAACTTTTATCATACTCCAATTTAAATATATATAAGTTAAATTTCTTATATATTTATAAGATAGCAATATATTTTCTTCTAGGTTAAATTATATATTTATCAAAGTTAGTACTTTTTGTTATATATTTAGATTTATTAATATAAAAAACACAAGTTATTTTTTTAATAACTTAGCATATACCAATTCCATAAATTTTTCTACTAAATCATCTAATTTACTAAAAATGGAAAGAAGTAATCTAAGGTATGCTATTATTATAATATAAACATATTTTTATTATAGATTATTTTTATAAAAATTTGTGTAATTATAAATCCTTTTAATAATGAGATAAAAGAATTAATTTATAATTCCAGCTACTTCTATTTTAATATAGAGAACTTTTTTTATAGTAAATTAATTTCTAATCTTTAAATTTTTTATAACCTAATTCCTGAAAGTAATCAAACCATAATGGATTATCAAATGGTTTTTAGACTTATGTTTTTAATATAGTATTGGATTTTTACATTTTGCACATGTTTCTTACCCATTTATATGTAAATTTCAGTTTTGAAGAGTAAGTTAGGTATGCTTGGATACTTATATTCTGGTCAAATTTCAATGATATGTTCTATATACTTTTGAAGTGGTTAAACAAGGAACTCAAAATTAAACATTAGAATACTTATAGTTGTCAATAGTGAAATTGGTGGTAGTGATAAGCATTTTGTTTGTTTAAATTTATTATATTTAAGTGCTTTGCTGCTATTATGTTAGATAACACCAAAATAGATTTCTGTTGGCTGGCTTATAATGACATTATTTAGTTGTATATTATTTTTTTTAGAAGAAATTCTTCCTGCGATTCTAACCAAAAAGTATATTTGAATATTCTGAAAATTCCTTATCATATTTGAGAGAATAAAGGCTGCTGAATTTGTACTGTATATCCCAGATGGTAGATAAGTAGTGATGTCAGGACGCACTATATCCATGCGATCTGGTAAAATGCAAGATTATTAGATCTTACGGATCTAATAGATATATACCGTATATATACGTGATATCAGTTAACGCAGCCTGACATCCTTTCTTACTATACTAGTCCTTTTATATAGTGAAGAAGTATGTACGTAGTGTATTGTATGCTTATGCAGCGTAATGCTATATATATAGTAGATCTTATATAAAAGACCGCATGTATAGACACCTATGCTGTCTTTTTAGTGTTGCAACGACTTAGCGAGCGAGGGCGCGTTGCAACGGTAGTGCCGGGACTCGAACGCGGGTTGCTGCGGGTTTAGATCTAATAAAATGTTAGGACGCACTATATCCATGCGATCTGGTAAAATGCAAGATTATTAGATCTTACGGATCTAATAAATATATACCGTATATATACGTGATATCAGCTAACGCGGCCTGACAAGTGATGATGTTGTGGTGTGAGATATAATCTAAGGTATAGTGATTGGGATTTCTTGGAATGTTCTTTAAATTACTATCAGATTTGTTAAATAAGGTATGTATTATTATAAGTTCTTTACTTAAAGCGCATATTACTTTTATTATATAATTATTTTTTCAGGTGAAATTATTATTAATAGAAAATAAGCTTGAATTAAGTTTACTATTATAAAACCAAATTTTAGGTTCCTTAGATGATAAAGGAGATTTATATTCTTCTAAATCTCTGATGTTTTTCCAAAACTATTTAAAATATTTACTATAATTAAATATAATAGCACTATTATCACTTAACTAGATTAATTTATAATCTGCAAAAATATTCTGGAATTTTAAAAGAAGGAGTATTTAAACAAAATCAGAATACTTTTTTTACCCATCTTTTTTGTTATAACATCTCTCATAGTTACCAACATAATAATACTAATTAATATTTTTAGTGAGCTTTATTGAAGTTGAATCTTCATAATCATTTATATTTATAATTTTTTTAAAATTATAAACACTAATTATAAGATAGTAAATATTTTTCAGTAAAATTATTTAACAAGAATATGAAATCTTATTAATTAATTGGATAATTTCACTAAATCTATTACTAAATAAGGTAATAGTACTAATATTTTTAGTGAAATCAATCTAACCTTTACTGATTAATAGAAGTGCGGTTATATGTAGTTGGATGGAATTTTAGATTTTAATTAGGTTGTTGAAATCCCATTTTTTAAGATATTTGCATACCCTCTGTTTAATATTTAGATTTTCATCTATAATATTAATTTAATAATCTATAATTTTTTCTAGTATATTATATATAATTTTAAATTGATTTTTGATATAGATGGACTTTCTATCCTCCAAATATATCTTAAAATTTAAGTTATTTTTGTTAAGAAATATATTAATAGCAGATAATACCTTATATATTTTCTTTACTTTTTATAGACTATCTAAAGTAAAAGTAAATTTACTTTTAAATTTATTTTAATTGTTATACACTAAAAATTTATACAAAAAATGTAACAAAGTACTAGTGTTGTTTACTAACCAACTTCTCATATTTTTTTTATCTTAAAAAACAATATATTTTTTATGGATTTATATGATTTTTTTTAAGTGGCTGCTATGTGTTATATAAAGTAGTTTATCTTTAAAATTAATAATAAAAGAAGAACCACCTTAAACTTAAAGGTTAGGTTTTAAGTGAATATTCTTGAGTGTATAGTATTTATAAAGCCTCAGAAGCTTTGATAACTGTATGTTATAATTGGTATTTATAGATTCTAGAACAAATAATTAAAAAATAATCAATATTATTATCTTTAAGATATTCATACCTATATTATATTTTGCTTTTGAATATTAACTAACAAAATATTAAACTATTTTTAAATAGAAAATATTAATATTCACAACTTAAAATAAAGTGTTTCTAAATTACAAATATAATATGTGGTTTTTATCCTAATTATAAAACAAGTATTATATAAGCCTATTGTTTTTTTTTTTTATTATAATTAATATATTATTAAACCTTTTTAAATAAAATTTATTGTTAAAAATATTAATATATTTAGCTTGAATAAGTCTAGTTATTATATTAAAAAAGATTTTAAGTTTTATATTAGGCTTAATACTAGCTCGCTGTAATATTGGGTACCCTTTGATGATAATGGGATTTTTAAACATATTATGCTAATATTGATTATTAGCATCTAAGGATATTTATTTATTTTTTTTAACCCTAAAATTAATGTTAAAAATTATATTGTTTTGAAGTTTCGCCCAGTGTTTAAAATATACCGGGGATGGCGAGGAACGAGCCTAGAAAAATTTTTTGACTCGGGGAATCAATTTACCCCTCCCCGACCCGGGTTTTTTACCGAGAAAAAAAAAAGCCGATACCTCCCCGAGTCGGGGAAATACCCCGATACAAATTTTTATTACCCCTCGACTCGATCCCGGCTTTTTTCCCGGTTCGGGGCGGGTTTTCCCCGTTGTAACAACACATTTTTATAAACACATACTAACGGTTTGAAAAGAGCCACGCAAATAAGCTAATTTTAAATAAAATCACCCAAAAACCGATGGTTCCCCGCTTATCGATAAGAACTTATCAGATTACGTAATCAAACCACGTGACCACCAAAATTTTATTATATAAATTTAATTAAAATTTAATAAAAAAAAATAAAAAAAATAAAATTGAATTTTAATTATTTTTTTTTAAATTAATTTTAATTTTTTTAATTTAATTTTTTCCATTTTTTTATGAACACAATTTAAAATTAGGTGTGGGAGATCTTGAAACACGCTAAAACGACTAGTGTTTTTTTAGCGAGCTTTTATGATCACATAATTTGATTACATAATCTGATAATTCTTAGCTCTCACCTCGACTCAGAATATTCTGAGGCACAAGTTTTAGTACTATTTCAAAATTAAAAAACTCGAAAATTTTTTTGAAAAAACTTTTTATTTATTGAAAAAAATTTTAAAAATTTTACTTTGATTTGAGAAATATCCAAAAAATTTTACCCCAACCCGAGAAATATTCTGATTTGGGGAAAGTCATTTTCATTTTTTTTTCCCCGGCTTTAGTCGGGGAATTCCCCGTCCTGACTCGATTTTTCCCGCCCCGATTTTAAACGCTAGTTTCGCCCCTATTTTTGGGTTCATCGAGTTTATAACATGGAGTGATGTTATAAAATAAGTAACTTTAGATGCATACAGCAAGGAAAGAAGTGCAGCACCAAGCCATGCAAGCTGTTCACTGATCTCTGCGACGGAATCTCTTGTTCCAATAGTCTCAATCACGAACTTTGAAGTTTGGATCCGCGCTCTAAGCTTCGTGTTGTCCAACAAGTCACCTAACGTACCGCACGGGCCTACGGGACAAACCAGTCAAACGGGACAGTATTTACGCGACTCCTCAACATTCCAGTGCTTCATCGCGAAATGCATGTATATATTCAATTTTTAACCAAATTCAATAAAAACACGCTCAAACCCAAGGGGGGACCCTTATGTTTTTCATGGATTATAGAGAGAAGTGAGTATAGTGCGCTATTGCTGCGTACTTGTTTAAAAAAGAGAAGAGTATCTAATAGGTAGTGGTTAAGTATGGTATATTGAAAATTATAGTTTATAAAAGACTCTGAAACTGGCTGGTTATCACTAAGTGTTAAATTCAGTTTAAGATGTATTTTTTAACTAAAGAAGAAAAGTTTGCCTTTATTAATTAGATTAAGTTTTATTACTTGTTAGGTTTTCTATTTTGTTCCTATGTTTTTTGTAGTGTTGTTGAAAAATTAGTGGATGGTTGAATTTTTAAAGGTATCCTTTTGGGAAAAAACTGGCTTTCACGGTTTTTTCAGTGTTATCCGGAGGTTCAATCAGTATAGTTACGCCAGCTAAAATATAAGAGAGGGAAAGCAAATGACCCTGTTATTATAAAAGATTTTCTCCTATGTTTCTAAGAGATATAATGAAGATATAATATTGCAATGGTAGATATTTATAATATGGACGAAAAATTGGTAATAATTAGGTATGTGTTGAGGGCCAGTATTATAGTGTTAGTGAGCAAGTGTTATGAAAAGTTTGTGATTTATGATGGTAATCGTGAATCTTTGACTATGATTGAATGTACTAATTATCATAACTAGGTGTTACTGGCCATAATCATCTATGCTGCCAAATATTACTAGTATAGTTGGTATAGTTGACGGGATATAAAACAGATACTAGGTTGGGTCTGGTCGATCAGTGATAAAGGCATCACTAATAAGGATCTCGCACTTCAGTGGCTTGCTGAAATTTTTGATCTTCATAGTTTTTTAAAAAATAAAAACTAATATTGACTACTATTATTTGACGGCTATGGTTTATACCTTATTATAAAATTTATTGATTACTGTATTGAAAGAAAGATAATCTCTTTCTGTTTTCTTTCTTATTTTATATATTTTTTATAATTACTTGATCTTGGTATTTTTCTGTATTACTAGAAGGCATATAGCAATGAGGTTGATAGATATATGCAAATGGGATATACTGGTATTGGTAAGGCGGAGTTTGCAGATTTAATTGTACTAGTTCGAAAGCTATCATTTACCTCTTGCTAGTGCAGAGGTGGTTTTCGAAAAGTGGGATTTATATTATTTGATCTTAAGGTAGTTCTGTTATAATTTGATAATTCTGAAGGGGGGACTTTTAAGAAATTGAGGTTATTTTTATCTATATTTCTAAGGTATGGTATTAGGGGTGCTATTATCCTAAAAGCTTCTGCTTTGAAAAAAGAATTAAATGATTTGGCTGATATATTGTGGTAAGAGATGACAATACAAAATAAGATTTATATTGATAAGATCATCAGTTTCGCTTAACAACTTATGGCATTTGGTAATATAATAAAAGACGAAAATTAGTTACTCTGCGATGCTAATGTTAAAAAGAGAGATTTTAAGAAAGGAGACTGTGTGGTATTGATTAAAGTGAAGTTTATGATGAATTTACAAGTTAACCACTATGTGAAGGCCAAATTGGAGTCTCTTTATAAAAAGGATGTTAAGAATTAACTTCGAGCTGAAGCTACGCAATAATAATTATTTTTTTTATTTTTTTATGGGTTTTTAGTGTTATTTTGATGTATCTACCTCAACATAATGTCTAATAATTATTTAGTTATGATGTGGTTTATGCTGTCGACGTTGTTGTTGAAAATCTGTCCCGTTTGACCGGTTTGTCCCGTAGGCCGGATTCACGTGATTGGTGTACGGTCAGCCACCTTTTGGTGCCACAGTGGCTACCGTACTTTGACACGTAGCACGTACATTTCAACACAACGCATTTACTAAATACGACACTCATAGACGGTCATCCCACCCTCCCCATGTCTGTGATAGCTCGTAACCTTTGAGGCATGCTATCCACGCATTTATTGATAGTCTCCTGTCGAAAGAGTCCCACCCCTCAAGGATAAGTACAGTAGTAGTCTCTTCATCTTCATCCCAGCGTTGCCTACTGGGTGAAAGTTTGGGGATTTACAATGCATTCTCAATAGTAGAGCTCTGGAGACTGGCTATATTTGAAATAGTGCCTCAATTAGTTCTGGTCTTCCACCAAGCCAGGCTGCCTGCCTGCCCCAGTCTCATAGCCGCTGTCATTATCCCCCTCCAGAACAAAATCATGGCATATCTCCAACCGAGGCCTCACATCGGGCTCCAGAATTTGGTTCATATAGACTGAATTTGACATTTTGCCGTTGTTATTGGTAGTAGTGTAGAATATAATTTCAGGCTTAAAGTTAGGACTGATGAAGGATTCTTATCTTCATTGGTCAACTCAAATATAATACAGACTACTAGTTTACTACCACCCTGATTATTGTTACACATCTCATATATCACCCTTTGATATCTAGAGCGACTACATACTTCCCTTCTAAGAAACCAGGTATCTTAGAGTGAGAGATCAGACGCAACGAATGAAGCGTACTTAGTCTGTACTTGGGCTGAGGTGTAATACAGAAGAGCAAGAAAAAGAGGACTTAAGAACAGAGGCCTGCCGACGGTAACCAACGCAACACGAAGGCCCATCGAGGATCTTAGCCTGTTGCAAGATCGGGCGCTAAGACTAGTGCTCGAGGATGACAGCAAAAATAAAACGAGAATAAGCAAAATTCTAGCCAATTAAAAACCTTTTGCTTTGAGGTCTGCCACACATGAACAATTCTTGGGAAAGATACATGCCAAGGTTAGACTGAGTTTCAGAGAATGTACCTACAAGGGGGTTGGATGTATTAGGCTAAGCAAAACGAAGGATTATTTTCCACACCCAATCAAAAACTAAAATCATAAAGGTGTGCAAAGGTACCTGAAAGTGAACCATTTTTACGAAAAATAGTAACTTTTTAACGGGACACCTCTATTTTCCTAGTTGCTTTTTGTGAGTCCAGAGAGGCTTCGGCTTCATTGACCAGTTTCCACTTTTGTCGCCGCTTTTCTTGTTGCTTGCGTAATTCTTCACGCAATTCTTCACGCAATTCCCCCCGCATTCCCTCACGATCCCACCTAGCCTCCCGTATTTGAAGTTCCTTGCTGTCGATAACACCGTTGAGAGCATCAATCATTGGTTGAAAGGGAAAATGTAACATTGTATTCAAACAATGGTCTACCCAGATTGAAGGCGCCGAGGACTCCGATGAGGACGCTGAGGGCTTCATTGATGATGCTGAGCGCTTTGCTGGTGATGTTGAGCGACTTGCTGTTGATTTTGAGGGCTTCGCTGACTCTGGCAACTCTGACTGTCGTCGCCATTTGCATCGATCGAGGATAAAACACACACCTATTTCGTTGACATTTTTGTCTGCAAGTTTTATCGTGGTTCTTGTTAAACAGGCTACCTTCCAGAGACTACCGCGCATCTTTGTTGCTTGTGAGATGACGAAGGTGGAACTGAAAGCACATTTCCCCAGCTCGGAGGCCACTTCGCCAACAAAAGACCGAAGTGCTGCTATGGAATTGCTAAAGGCTCGTAGCTCCTTCCACTTGGGGCCACAATCGCCTTTCAGAGTATCGCAAATTTTGTCGGCCATGTTGCAGAAGTATTGAACTGCGTCGCTAACGTTGGCCTGAATTGCCGACTCAAGAGCAACGCGCATTTCTTCCTTTAGATGGGCGATATTCTGTCGTATACTGAAGCCTTGAGACAGAAAGGTTTCGATACCACCAAGAACACCACCCTCCAGAGTCTCCACAAAATGCCACCAGCCGCTAGGTACGATGACCAAATCACCGGGTCTTTGCAATGCCAGATAAAAGTGATTTCCACTGGATTCAACCCAAGATTTGATGAGACCTTGAATCGCTTCCAATGTATAAGTCGTGATTCGGCTAGCAGATGCAGAAATTTCTGCGACTTTGTCGGTCGGCGTTTTGTAGAACACCCAAAGCTTAACAGCCGTGCCAATGGCAAATACAACCTCCATCAGATCAACGTGAGGTGCCGCTTGGCCTCCTTTGGGTGCGATATTGACGGTGCGATCTCTATCGTAAAGGCCGAAAGTTGGAAATTTAACGGAAGCAAGAAGTTCGTCCGGTTTGATGACATCGTTCAGCTCGGGCGCTTTGAGCTCAGTTATGCATGGTATCTGACCGACGTAATCTTCAGCTGACATAGCGTAACAAACGTCTTCGACGGTTGCGCCGTTAGGTGAGATCCGGCGGAACTGTCTCTTGGTATTGGAGCGCAAGGACTGAGGTATGCCAGCCATAGCGCGCATTGCTGGATGTCCGGCATCATAATAGGACCGAATGATGCTTGGGTGGTCTTTAGCTACGTTTATTGACGCCAGGATGTCCTTATGAAATGGTTTGATGCGACGCATTCGATTGAGGGGGACCGTAGCTGGTATCGTAGCCGACCAAGAGGGTACTCCGGCTGTTAACCTCTCAGTCTTAAGGTGGTTTAAAAGACGCTGGTAGTCGCTGATGTCATCGAAGGGGGTATCTAGGAAGGTTTCCATTTGGTAATAAAGGGGAACGCATCCGCAATTCAGGTAGTGAACAGATGTCTGTTTCTGCGAAGTTTCGCAAACACTCCCTTAAAACTGCGATACGCTAGAAATGGGCATGGAATTGGATTCAAAGGCATTTAACTAAGGGAGTAGGCGTGAACAAAATTGTTTCTGCGAATAATCGCAAACACACTGTTCCAAAATATTAGAAGCCCTCGTAACAATCAGCCTGATTTGAATTTCTGTCTATGGGTTGAGGGGTTGCGAGGATTTAGCTGGTGGTTAGCAAGTTTTGACGATCGTCAAGGATCGAGGTGTCGCAGGCGAGAGGGGAAAACGTCGGTTTAAGTAGGTGAGAAGGAAACCAAGGAGAGAGTGGAAAAGAGGAAAGAAGGAAAGAGGAAAGAGAGAAGGAAGCAAACACCATCACATGACTTTTGCCACGGCACCGCCACCGCCACCACATACCACCTCAAGTTGCGAATTCGCCAAAACTCGAGTTCCATGTGAGTGGAAAATTCGCGTCTTAACGGCATGACAGATTTTACAGCGTGCTTGATCTGAAACGAACTGCTCATTTGATAACTGGAGCCGCTCTGAATCTTATCAACCTCTAGCCGCCGTTCAAAAAACAGGCGTCAATTTTCATTCCTAATACAAAATTGCGACGAGCAGTCATCCAAATCGAATATCCAAAACCAAATGTGAAATGTTACATGATAAGTTGCATATCTAAACAAAGAGGGACGTTTCATAACAAGTCCAAACAGAGTCGAAGGCCTTTTTATGCCTAGTGCGATGGCCCTACTTATGGTCTGAAGGCGCCTACTTTTTAGTTGGCAGTGTGGCTGCAGGATGTCGGAGGAATGACAAGAATCTGGTTTCTGAAACCGAGACACGGCGCTCGGTCTTATTCTCTGCAATCGTTTTCATACTTGGGGAAGATATATGACCCAATGAACCGCCAGCGTCTGAGCCTCTATTAGGGAGTGTTTATTTGAGAAACAAAATTTAATATCATCCGATTGTTGCTGAGTGTTTATTTGCTTCAAATAGAAAAAGCATCTTAAAAGTTAAAAAAATTTCCGCCATTCAGATCGACTCCAATTCCATGATTTGCTGGACAATACACAAATGCAATGCCTGCCGTTATAAAAATAGTAGTGTCGCATCCACGATCTTGGTACCGAGTTCGACATTCGCGAAGAGTCTCAATTACTTTTTGCATCCCTTCCTCGATATTTGTATCCAAATTCTTCTTTCCAAACCCTTCTTGAATTAATTTCACTATAGTTTTCAAATTTCCAACACCTAAATTCCAACACCTAAATTTTGAAGAACAACCCATTCCTTCAATCTTTTGACGTCAATTTTCTTAAAAGGCTTTGGTAATGAAGTCTATGTTCTTGTTAGCTGGACATTCTGGGGTGTAGTATTGTCTGCAAAGGGCTCATACCATCGTTGTCGATATATTCTCTAAGAACCCTGTCTGGGCAACAAGGCTGCCATCGCGTTTCATAAGTTTCGCGAAACTGAAAGATTTCTTCTTTGATTGCTGGATCTTGTAATATTTCTAGCATTCGACTCTCATTGGTAGACAAGATCGCTCTAAGGTGAGATATAAGCAAATTATGCTTACATTGAAAGGCTATTTGCGAGTATATTTCAGCGTACAACTCAATGGCGTCTAATTCAGTCTCGGTATCGCCATCTCGTTTCTTTCTGTACTCTGATGCGATCTTGATAACCTTGCGATAGCCTCGGGTTGCCTGTCCCCATTTATTTTTCGAGAGTTGGATGTTGCTCTCATGGTAAATGTCGATGCAAAAGCGGCAAAGCAGAAAGATTGTGTCGCGTATCCAGACAAAAGGCTCGGAAACAAGGTCCTTGAACTCCTTTGCACGGGTCTCGTCATTTGCACCCTTGACTAGTACCCTACAAAATGGTAAGTTCAAAAGATGAAAATGCGTCTAAGACTACCTGCTGTTCATCAGGGTGGTCATTCATAAAGGTTTCTTTGATTTAATGCGTTTGTCGGACTCGTAAAGGCGATAGTGAAGGTCAATGGACAAGGGTGTAGTTTCAGTTGAATATAGAGGGAGAATTGCTTGATATTGGCTATACCAAGAATTACGAAACTTCGCGTTTGGACGTTGTTAGTTTCTGGTGAGGCGTCACTGATATTAATTCTTGCTACACTACTATTAATGGATGTTGTCCAATTGGTGTAATAGAAAGGTATGAAGCTCTCTTCCAGGAATCGCTCAATTTCAATTAACCACATTGTAAACACGAACACCGGACGATAGCTTTCGTATATCACCATTCGTTTACAAGGCAAGCGAAGAAGCCCATAAACCATCGGATGGATCTCTCGATATATTTGATAATTGGCAAACAGAATATTCAAGTAGAAACAATATTTCTCTACAAATGTCGCAAATATCGTACTATCACACCACCTATAGCACAAAAGATAACGGCATATTCGCCATCGAATTTCCAGTGGCAGTCCTATAAAGTTAAATGACCCGGACCGAATGCGGTTGGTAGCGTCTTTGCGTGACTCCGATAGATCGTGTTGCATGATGTTGGGGTACGCTAATCGATTGCAGAAATAGACGGGAATAGATAGATTTAGTAGATTTATGCGAAAATTGGGATACAGTGATTTTAATTTTTCGCAGTGCTTTATACAAGGTATTGCTTCTCACTATCTCTAGTTTATGAGACAATAGAAATGCCGTGAAATTTCCTAACTAGATTTACGGGGCAAGCTTGACAACCAGCCTTGTCCAGACAGCTTTGAACTTGTATTCGTACATTGGAATGAGATTTTTAGCTATTATCTACGGATTTCATGAGATTTTTATCACAATCCAGCGTGCTCCGGTGATCTGTCAGACCGATTATGATACGTAGGGCTGGAGCTCGCCGTTTCCCCACCTTGCTCTGGGTTAGAGGTAATAACAAATCTTATATAGGCTCGCTCTCTATAACTAAAAACTAAGGTACAGTTAATTCAAAATTATGGCCCAATTTTAATCTTTTTCTCTATTACTATTAGAATTTCAGATAAATTTATTCTAGCACGGCCGGCAATAAATGGAATACTAAATAACAAAACTAATAAGTTTATATAAAATACTAAAAAAATCCAACCCCAGGGATGCTGTTGATGTTCTATCTTAAAATTTATTTGGGTTTCAATGGAGGTAGGAAATACTCTGATATAAAATTTTATTATCCTTCGATTTGGTTCTGACTTTTTTCCCGGTTTGGAGTGGGTTTTCCTTGTTGTAATAATACATTTTTATAAATATATATTAATGGTTTGGAAAGAGTTATGTAAATAAGCTATTACATAATTTTAAATAAATTAAGAAATTAAAGATTAAAGATTATATTATTATGTTATTCTAAATTAAAGAATTCTAATTTATAATTCTTAGTTTGAAAGTATATTTAACAAACACCTTTTTTATATATAGTAAACTAAGGAAATGTATGCCCGCTAGTTATAAAAATATAATACAGATATCAAACATGAACTCCAATTGAAATGATAGGATTCCCAAACATGATAAAATTATGAACGATTTTGCAAACAAGTGCTGGAAATTTAGGCGGAAGATTAGTACCAATATCAGGAAGTTATGGAAACTTATCCCAAGTTGTATTTTGATTTTCAGGTTGTCAGTTATCTGCATGTTCATTTGTATTAGATAAGTAAGCTTGCCACGCGCTTATTTTTATTACATCATCCAAATCATTCCCAGTATAACCATGAACATAAGTTAACTAAAATATTGTTTTTATCCTAAACATCATATGTCTTTTTTTTTATATTTATTTTTGAAATTTAATGAGTGAAAGCTATACTAGTTCTTATAAGTTATCACTATTATCATAATTTTATAATTCTATTTTGTTCTTACTGTTTAGTTAAGTTTAAACTAAAGTATAAGATGCTTGGCCTCATAAGTCCTTTTTTTTTTTACTTAAAATTAGAGTTTGTATCCGGTCCGGTTCGCCCATGGGCACCGCCCAAAAACTGTGTTGTGGGTGCCCAAACGGTTTTTTTTTTGCACCGCCAAGCAACCGTTTACCCCGGTTCTGGTGCCCATGACCCACCGGTTTTTTTTTGGTTTTGGGCACCCATTTCAGCGCCCAAACGGTCAGGTTAACCGGATGGGCAGGTTTTTTACAGGTGCCCGTTTACACAGACGTATTGACACAACTAGAGTTCGACAACACCTCCATATATACGACGTATACGTATATAGTACGACGTATACGTATATAGTACGACGTATACGTATATAGTACGACGTATACGCATATACGACGAATACGTATATAGTACGACGTATACGCATATACGACGTATGCGTATATACACGTCGTATATATGGAGGTGTGTTCGGCTGTATTTTCGACAAAACGTTTTCAAAAAAATACAAAATCAAAAAAACTTTTCAAAATCCAAAATTTTTTTGAAAACTTTTGAATTTTCAGAAAAAAATCAATCAATTCGTATTTTTCGTTTGATTAAATTTATATAATAAAAATTTTGGTAATCACGTGATCTGATTACATAATCTGATAATTCTTGTCAGAACCGGTGCCCACCGGTTTAACCCACCGGTTTCTTGGCAAACGGGTGCCCATTTGATTTTGACCCGGCGGGTTTTGGGCGCAAAAAAAAACCGGTTCTTGGCAACCCGTACGGTCCGGGTGCCCGCAACGCAAAATATGGGCGGGCACCGTAACCGCCCAAATACAAACTCTGCTTAAAATTGGATAATTTTGACTTTTAAGTTAAAGTTTCAAGCAAATATAAAATTCACCTTTCTGAGTGCGTTCTTTTACTTTTTCTAAATTATCATTATTTTTATTCGTTTGCACAGCATCAACTTCAGTGGGAGAGCGCAAAGTATATCAATATTAAATTTCCTACGAGCTTCCATAGACGTTGCTGAGCGGGATTGTTGTTTATGTCTATTATATCAACATTAGATTAGTTATCAGATAAGAAGCCATGAATTACGGAAGGGCAAGGTTCCTCGGATCCCGTGTCCGGATGTCTAGCACCAGAAACTCACTGAAAGAAAATTCGAAAAGCCAATTATGTACTTGTCCAGTTCACGGGTTAACTCCCATCCAGTTCTTAGTGTTATTTCCTTTGTCATTGTGTATTTAATTGTTTGTTTTTAGTATCATGTATTCAGAAATCAGGCAACAATTTAAGTATCAATCCGCCGATATAACTTAGCAAACAAATTGCTAAAAATCCAGAGAACCTTATTGTCAAACTTGTTTTATTACCTTGGTATCTTGAGCTACTATGTATACGATTTCCCAAAAGTACAGGGAGAACCCAAGCATTAATATAGAGGAGACGCATTACGGACTAAAGATATGAATAGGTCACAGAGATTGCCGTACGTTTAAGAGATCACTTTAATGGACTACGATAATGCATTCGTGGAATCTATCGAGAAAGACAGCGGTAACAAGGTTACCAATTGACATTAAAATTGTACCTGGTTGGTATTAAGAAAATGGAGAAGAAGACCACACGGATAGCGACGAACCAAGATCTCGTGGAAGTCGAGCTTGTGGGCTTTGATTACTTGATCATCTCCGAGGACAGGCTTGAGAAGGAGGATAAGATAGAGGACTTTTAGAATGACGATATGGAGTTTAGAGTGGATGTAGCCGATGTAAATGTGAGATATGTACCGCAAGGGGAGATTATACAGTTTAAAAGGGTATTATATTGTGACACGGTGTGGAAGGCGGTCAAGCTGGTGTTCTTCTGCATTCCGCCTGGAACGGAGGAAAGGGAGAAGTGAGACGTGGTGTGAAGGCTATTATTAAGCTTGAAGTTATATAGTTATCTTAACTGTTAGCGCAAGGACAATCTCAGGCATATACCAAGGATTTAAGGTCAGAGTAGGGCGTATATATTTTTCGGCTAACTCACAGTCCACATCCCATTTTATTAGAGGAGCATAATATTCTCATCACTAAGGGGACACAAAATGTAAACGCTAGAGAGAATAAAAGTCCCAAGTAATAAATTGATCTATAATCTATATCTAGATAGTCCTCGAATAATAAATAAAAATAAAAATAATTTCAAGTGATCATGCAATTCTCCTTCTCCACAAACCCCTACACCGCTCCTCCTTACTGCCAAAATACTCGTCCCGGTGATCGTCTAATAACCACGATCACCATTACGCTTGAGTTTGGGCTTGGATACAGTGATTGCCTTCAATCCAATTTTGTCGATATGTTTTTGATCAAGGCACGCCTTGCCGGGACATTGTTGAGAAGTCAGGCCAGGCGGGCAAATGCTACTAACGCAAATATTTTTGGGCTGGGTTCCCCCAAAAGTGCAATTAATATCAGTCTCGCAGGGGTATGTACCATCATAGCTGAGACAAACACCACCATCTTTGAGTACCGAGTCACCAACACAAATCTCAAGGTGGTGGGGGTTTTGAAAACATTTTTTCTGAGAGGAGCCACCGCACCGGGGGGTCCCGTTCCGCCTAATCCCGACTATATTGGTTACTGCTTCTTCTACGCAGTAGCCACAAAAGGACGGCATAGTACCCACAATACACTCATTGAGATTTGCACGGGGGATACAATGATACTTCTTGTTCGAATTCGTGGGACATGTATCGGGGTTGACACCACATGTTATCGGATTCTTGACGCAAAGACCCTTCGGGTCGTCCATAAATCCATATTCGCCGACACAGGTCTCACCGCTTGCGCATTTGAAGTTAGAACCACCACCGCAGCGTTTAGTATTATTGGTCGTCGTGATCTCGGTCGTTGTCGAAGTGGAAGTGGTTGTGGTTGTATACTTCGGTTTAGAAGTCGTTGTGGAAGGCTTGGATGTAGTGGTTGCCTTCATCAATCCAATGCTGATGTAATAGTTTGGATCCAGGCACACCTTGCTGGAGCATTGTTGAGAAGTCAGGCCTGGCGGGCAACTGTTACTAGCACAAATGAACTTGTCGGATCCTGATCTCATCCAAGCGCAATCATTATCGGTCTCGCAGGGGTACCATCCAGCATTCGCCGTGAAACAAAAGCCACCATCATTAAATACCGACTCACCAAGGCAACTCTCATTGCTTGAGCATTTGAGATTGGAGCCACCACCGCAGCGTTTGAAACTAGTGGTTGTGGTTGTAACATTCGGTTTAGAAGTCGTTGTAGAAGGCTTGGATGTAGTGGTTGCTTTCAATACATTGCTGGCGATGGGTCCTGGATTCAGGCACCTCTTGCTGGGGCATTGTTGAGAAGTCAGGCCTGGCGGGCAAGTGTTACTAGCACAAAAAAACTTGTCGGATCCTGATCCCATCC
The DNA here is from genome assembly GCA_036971345.1 of Dactylellina drechsleri. NCBI lineage: Eukaryota > Fungi > Ascomycota > Orbiliomycetes > Orbiliales > Orbiliaceae > Dactylellina > Dactylellina drechsleri. Next base: position 59,834 of record JAJTUB010000088.1, read on the forward strand.
AAGCGCAATCACTATCTGACTCGCAGGGGTATGCAGCACCTACATAGACACAGATGCCACCGTCACTGAGTACCGACTCACCAAGACAACTCTCAAGGCGGTTGGGATTCTGGAAACATTTTTGCCCAGAGGAACCACCACAACGGGGATTTCCGTCCCATCTAATCCCGACTTTGTCGGTCACCACATCTTCTACACAGTAGCCACAATACAACGGCCTAGTACCCCCAACACACTCTTTAATATTTGCACGGGGGATGCAATGATACTTCTTGTTCGAATTCGTAGGACATGTATCGGGGTTGACACCACATGTTATCGGATTCTTAACACAAAGACCCTTCGGGTCGTCCATAAATCCATATTCGCCGACACAGGTCTCACCGCTTGCGCATTTGAAGTTAGAACCACCACCGCAGCGTTTGGTATTATTAGTCGTCGTGATCTCGGTCGTTGTCGAAGTGGAAGTGGTTGTGGTTGTGGTTGTATACTTCGGTTTAGAAGTCGTCGTGGAAGGCTTGGATGTAGTGGCTGCCTTCATCCATCCGATGCTGATGTAATAGCTTGAAAGCAGGCACCCCTTGCTGGGGCATTGTTGAGAAGTCACGCCTGGCGGGCAACTGTTACTAACACAAGTATATTTGAGGTTGGTGTTCAGTCCCACCAATCCCATCCTCTCGGCGCAATCATTATCGGTCTCGCAGGCATGTGTACCCTCCAAACCGCCACAAATGCCACCGCCAATGAGTACCGACTCACCAAGACAACTCTCAGGGCTGTTGGGGTTCTGAAAACATTTTTTGCCAGAGGAGCCACCGCAACGGGGCAATCCGCTTAAGGTTCCGTCAAACCTCATCCCAATTTTGTCGGTCACCGCTTCTTCCACGCAGGAGCCACAATTCGGCGAAGGATCCGACCAACAGTCTTTGACATTTCCAGGGGGGATGCAACGATACTTCTTGGGACATGGGTCGACACCACATCTTATCGGATTCTTGACGCAAAGACCCTTCGGGTCATCCATAAATCCATATTCGCCGACACAGGTCTCACCGCTTGCGCATTTGAGGTTAGAACCACCACCGCAGCGTTTGGCATCAGCCTGTGACGTCTGCGTTCCATTAGCCCCTTTCCGAGAATCGCAGGAACAGTCAAGTAACTAGAATATGTATATTTAGGGTTGGAAACTCACTCGCTTGATCAGAGAGTCGATGGCGCTTTGAGGTACGGCCGCGGCAACTGCGGCGAAAACAACGAGGCCGAGTGTAACTTTCATATTGACAGAATAGTGACCGTGTTTGAAGATTTTAAAAAGTATATATAAATGTATACAAGTATGTAACCGATTATCGGCTTGGTTAAAGATTGTAAGAACTGTAGATGCCGAATAGATTTGGATTTCTATTGTTGCTGGAAAATAAGTGGAGATATAGATCAGTAACAGGTCAGGCCACCATCAATTTATAGCTACGTCAGGAATAATGGGCTTCACATCCTTGTCAACTATTTTAATTTTATACCGGTATAGACCATACTGCTTAGCAGGGGCTAAGATTACAACTGTATTGTCCCAGCTCGCTTCATACAAATATCTCAAAGTCATGCGGAGGATCCAATACTGGATCACAATACCTTGTCGGAATGAGTTTACCAATGGCATATACCTTCTAGATGAGACGGGTAATGTTTCGTGTACACCTTCTCGATTGATAGGCAAGGATAGTATTGATTACTAGATTTGAGCCTCCTCTCTCAAGTGTGCAAAGTGCGAGTGTATAGCTGCGGGTGGCCTGCTTCTGGAGAGATTTAGCGGCCATACATACACCGAGAGGTGAGTTGAGTTCCAGGGATTTCCTGTTTTCAGAATGTTAGCATGCGCTAGCTTCTACCTGCTGACTGACTTTCCCAGTACCTATCGAATAGGAGTTCTCGAAATGGAGAAACATATAAATTTGAGTTTACTCTAGTTTTTTGTTTGCCTTCAATTTATTTTACTCATGAACTTTAAAACGCAAACTATAATTATATTAATACATATAGTAATTGTAATTTCAGAGTTTAGAGACAAAATATACTAAATGAAAAGAATAACAGGATGACAAACTCTGCAAAGTTGGCTCTGTAGTTGGAGAACTGTAAAAGAGTGATAATACCATGAAAAATATTTATATCAAAAGGTGATGAGTGATTGATAGAGAATAGCAATTACTAAGTAGAAGCATCGTGAAGTGATTTTGATATAATAATAAAAGGCCTTATAAATGACTAGCCAATAGGTTCATGTATCCCTGATATATAGATTTATTTAAAAAATCCCTTAGGGGTTTACCTGACACTACTCTTTTAATATTTCAAAACTTAGGTTTTCCTGAGCTTACTCTCCCAAAGTCTTCAAAAGTGTTATGCCAAAAAACTCTCTATGTCCTTGCAAATATACCTTGAGCTACCATATGAAGTACCGCTTATTCGAGTAACCATATTAATTGTATCACCACGGGGCGTTATTTGCTACGTAAAGCGTACTATTGGCTTTATACCCGTCTGGCTTGATATACCACACCTTATTTCCCCGAACCTAAAAGATAGAACAAGAAAATGCACGCACGGAACATCTTTTGAGTACATTTCTAACTTTTTTTTTTGTGGCATCCCAAGGCTCGAGTTTCCTGAGGTCCGCTTCCCCAAGCACTTTGCAGGCAAGTTACGTAAATCAACACATATAGAGCTGTAAAGCGGTATACCAGGTTTGCCAAAGAGGTCTTCTATTGGCTCTTTTGACGAAATCCCGGATTCGCTTAAGCTTAGGCTGCTTTCCTAATATCTTTTTGGATAGAAATGCCTTGTTTGATTTGTAAACGAAAACCCTTGACATAATCTATATTAACTGTAATACACCAATTAGTAGTTTGCATCAGATAAATATAATTTCCGCTGAAAAGAAATTAATTCATCGTGAGCTCTGGTAATTGTACTAAAATCCATTTAACATGTCATGACGTTAAATAAAAAAGAGAGTCTACAACTTGTGCTCATTTGTACCTCGCTCATATCCCAGCAATGAAAGGTAACCAAGAGAAGCAAGATCGACGGGATATCTTCAGGGTCAGCCGGGGCTAGAATCCGATGTCTGCGTCTAGAAGCTTTCTAACCGCAACAAGTATCTATTCCCGATATATAAATTCTTATCCAGACGTATCATATCGCCAATTAACAATTTCCCGGATCGAAAAAATTTGGTTGTCATTCCTAGCATCCTTGTCCAATGCGTATCCGATTCGCCTTTTTTTTTTTTCAAACAATATTGTACGAGGTACACGGTGCTTCTGACTATCCTTTCGCGTCAGCACCCCACATGCACCGCTTTGGCTATATGAAGAGTCATTTTGCGAAATACATCACACGGACACGGCTTCGCATACTTTAATTATATATATGCCAAGAGCAAACTTCACGGTATAAGGAAGAGCGGGGATGATAATATAAAAAGTGAGAACAACTCTAAGAAAAACATGCATGTGGCAAGAATCAGGACTGCACGGAAACCGCCGAGGAGGATGACTAATACACCGAGGAAGTGGTCATCATCCTTTCAAAGCCTTTGTACCTGTAACAAAGCTGCAATAGCATGACGAGCTCAAAGGGGAAATAGAGGTTGACAGCGGATTCATGCGAGTCACTGTAGGAGAGATATAGGCGTTATTATGGTTGAAAAAAAAACCACGGGAATAATATAATGCTAATAAAATAGAATAGAATGTTATTTCATGGCATTATCTCCATGTCATTTCATGAAGTTATTTTGTTGTCATTTTACAAGCTTATTTCCATTTCAAATGGTTTTTATAAACCTGTCAGTTCAGTATGGCAGTCTTGTATTTAGAAATCAAGCAACAACTTAAGTATTAATTCGTCTATATACCTTAGTAAAACAAATTCCTTGAGAGTCCAGAGAACCCTTTTGACAAAACCTGTTTTGTTACCTTGATATCCTGAGCTACTATATACCCGATTCTTACGACCTGCGCCAGCTCATCCTTGTGCAAGCTAGGTAGAAACACAGATGTTGCTTCGGTTATTTCAGCTTTGCAGTTCCATGAAGTTGTATAGTGAACGGGATACCTTGGCTGTACTGAGCTTACCGATGAGGTTTTAAAATTGAGCTGTCATCAGTCAGCCAGAAATGAACTGTCCTAAATACATAATTTTGTGCTCTAGGATTTCCATGTAACAAGAGAATGTACATCCGTCGGGCCAGCTGTACCAGATTTGCATCCCTATTCTTTATTATTAAACCCCCCTGTGTACTTGCAGCTCACCCCAAATTTAATCCATTGAGCCACGGGCGGGGCATGCCGGCAGTCTGTAATACAAACCTCCGTTCTACCAGGAATATTAAGGTAGTCGTTGCAAGCTGACCATCGCCACTTGGCCATCTGTCCGAAAGCCACGGCCTGTTGAGGGGTGGCACAGGTATAGCAGAACACGTTGGACGATGATACCACTTCTAACAGTCCTACCAGGATAACTAGGGCGTACATGTTGATATGTTGACTCAACGATTGTGCAAGCCTGTCCGATGTGTCAATTAGCAACGGGAATATAATATTTCCAAACGTCTTCAAAAAATTCTAGCGAGAATCAACCTTACTCCAAGAAGTGTTGCCATCACAAGTATAAAATATCTATTGCAGCTTCACAGGTTAGTAACACAGGGTGTGCAGGTGAAAAACTAAAAGGAAGACAAGCTTTGCGAGACCGGTTCTTTAGTTGGAGCGCTGTAAAAGAGTGACAATGCTGTGAGAAAGATGCTGTGGCCAAACGTGGGCGATTGATAGAGGGCGGACGATAAAAAAGAGAGATCATTGCGAAGCAGCTCTTATATAATAGCGGGAGGTCCGTTAATGACCATTCGATGAATTCATGTATCCGTAAGACATAAATCAATTCCCCAAGGCTTGCTTTCCTAAACAAAACCAGGCATTTCTCTCCCAAAAGACCTTAGAAGCGACTTAAGGTTCGCAAATCCGGGATTAGTGGGAATAGCCAGTATAGGGTCTCGTTGGAGTTTGTTCCCGTATCGCATGTCACAGCCTAGTTTGTGCAATGCCGGGTGAAGCCAACCCACCATCTGAATTGGAGCTCGTATCAGTCAAGGACGCCTGCAAGTGTTAGAAATCAAACTCATCCACTGTTGTCACATGCTACGGATTATGTAACTAGCCTGTTTTACACTTTCTCTTAGTATGATCGATCAGGGGATTGCGGCCAGCAAATTTTTTGATCAAGGTAATAAAATACTGTCTTTCTGATAGATACATACAGTTTTCAGGGCAATTCCCGTTTGTACCTGTGCTAAGAAAATGAAAGCGCTATTTCCATCCGGTTTCTATTCGCTCTTACAAAGCACAAACGGAGAATGAGGTGAGAAGCACCAGGTAAAGGGTTTAACTTCTATTATTGATACCAATGCCACCAGATCTCTGAATACATTTGTTGGTACAGTGTGGGACAATCTCAGTGCGGTCTCGTTGGAGCAAGGTGTTAGAACAGATATTGAAATTCCTCCTGCGTAGAGTTTTGTCTCGCAGAGGCTCGTAACCTCTACTTTAGACCCGATTTGAACGTAAATCGGACATACTGTATGCACGATAAATGGCGACAAAGAAGCGAGAAGCCACACAGAATGATTGCTCCTTCGACACCCCATCCAGTATAAATAAGCGATGCCTCTAACTATTTTTCATAGTTCAATTGTGATCTAAAGCAATTGCGGAAAGAACCAAAGTGTTTCCAGATGATGTTACTAATAACAACGCTATCCATATGAAGAACCTTCCAGCCCAAGGCAATCATACCTTATATCGATGCAGCTCCGAGCTGGAGGAGATTTTCGACTTACAGATTCGGAGCTAGGTGCAGCCAATTGCAGGCAAACTCAAAAGAGCCTTAGCGTGCTCGCCGATCGAAGTTAATTTTTTTCAAGGGCAGCCAGATTGACCGTCAAAGGGAAATACCGTATCACTTTCAAAGCCCTTTGATCTGCACCAATAGCCTTGAGTAAGGCCGGTTTATTCACATAATTTTGAATACCGAGAGACTCTGCAGTACAGTACCCCGGGTTCACCACACGTCTGACGCACATCGTGGAGATTTTGTTTACTACGTGAATAAGTGTCTTAAAGCCTTGCGCGCAGAATCTTTGCGGTTGTGATACTTGCGTATGTGCAGCTATAGTTCGAAGGCTGAAGCCAGTTGAAACCCTGGGTCATAAATATTTAAAACGGGTTTAGCCCGAGGCCGTTCTTACTTTCGCTTGCAACTGCCGAAAGCTTTTCAAAGCACTCCTCACTTAAAATACTCATAAGATACGCTCTTATGCTCCGGAATTCACCGCTATCTAGCAAAATTGACCTCCGGAATTCTCCGTTGCCTAGCAGAGCTAAAGCGGGCTTGCTGGAACCTGAACGTGAAAAATGTTCCTAACACTATATCACCTCCTTTGCATCCCCGAGTCTCTTCAAGGGATGACAATATTTAATACTTAAACCGGTATCGATCGATTTAACGGTATAGGACAGCGGGTTCAAAACGTCAAGATAACATTTGATTGTATTATTGATCGATAGTTGAATCGTCGTTCAGACCCTGACTATATATATGGTCGTCTTCACCCATTTGTAAATGTTCATTCATTGTGCTTTCATAGTATTACGAATGCGTTCAACACTAACTTCGGTGAGTAAAGGCCTGCGACTGAGGCGAGTGCAGTATTGATCACGAAGTACTTCAGCCAGTAAACAAACGGTTGCTTTGTAAAAGTACATCTTTTATTTACTGTTTTACCTCCACTTCAAAAGTGTTCTTTTGTTTAATAAAAATAGTGTTTTTTGTATTGTGATATATATCCTAGAAGCTTGAAACTGTCCGCCTAACGATGAGCCGGGACAAAGACCGGTGGGCTGAATTATTTCAACGTCGTACCGTTGGCACCATCTGCTCTCGGCTTTACGCATGCATTATGGTCGTCTCATTTACGTTCTGCCGCCAAACCCATTCTTCTGCTCTGGACTATTCTGATGTTTACCGGGATGATATGCTGCCTCGTTAACCTTTACGGTATCAACACTGTATTAGACGGCCCATATCGCCAGTGGCGATTCTGCCATCCTAGCAAAAATGAGAGCTTTCCCGTTAAAAGTGGCGAACTTATCTCTATCGAAGGAGAATGGAATAGCACAATCTGGAAATACTTTTCGCAAGAAGACAGGCGGTCTCAAGAGTGCATTTACCCGTGCTTTCATACAAGATCAATCTTACGAGAACAATATGAAATCACTATCATCTCTTTCCCGGATATCCCACCATCTGACCCCTGGTATTCAGGGTTTTTGTTTGGCAAAGCTATGTTTTATGTCTCCGTGCTATGGATGATGATCCTTTGTTTAGGAGTTCTTTTTCCCCAGCTTATTTGGCCTTTAACCTCTTTAGGAAGGACGTGTCATGCATCTATTCATATTGTGGTTTCATTAGCTAACATTAACGCAAAAATTATGACCCCGATCACTTTCATCAGGTTCATGATCTGGGCCGAGTTGGTAACCGGGTTGGACGTCCAATCTGAGACGTATTGTCATGTTGGTCAATGGACGCCACTCATGTATTTTGGCCTGGTCCTCACATTTGCTTTCATTGGGAAAGTTTGGGGGGTATATGAAAGGCGGCGACTTGCAAACGAAAACAAGGACTATAAAGAGAATCTTTCGGACTCTATCAACAGCATTATCAGCGGAGTTAAGAATTTTCTCACTAAGGAAAAGGGTTCTTACTGTAGAATGGAACTATTTTCATGCCCAATATGCAAGAAGGCCAGGGTGATATGTGTTTCTGGGTTTCGCGTGAGGTTTCGGAAAAGCTGGAATGAAAGACACGGTGGGCAGCCTAATCAGCTGAGTGTTACTCATTTATAGAAATATCAAATCATTTGACGGCATTTTCAATTTATTCTAATGTACATTGATGTTTTTAGAAGCAGTCAAAGTTGGAGATACTGTTTTGACGAGCCATGCCGTAAAACGTTGGACACCTTTGTGCTGTCACAAAAGGTTCTCAAAACCTATGATCTGTGAAAGTTCAATTCTTGCTCTCCCTTTCCTGTCACCCGAGTGCTAGAAAACTAAAATGGCTACAGATTTAAATAAGACATAGGTCCGGGTAAGGCACAAGTCAAATAGACAATAACCAAATCAGAATATCTACTAAAACAAAATATCTATATAAATTTGGAATACATAGTAAAAGAAAGTAGGAAAAAATAATAAGTTATGTAAAAGTAGTGATAAACTTGGGTCAAAAGATTGTGAGCAAAAGACTATAGGTTAAGCGATGAAAAGCTTTGTAATATCGTCAGGCCAGGAAGATGGTTTGATGTCGTTGCTAAGAAAAGGAGCCATGCTGAATACAGAACACATATTATTGGGAAATGATTGGGTCTTTATATAGTTTTAGGGCGCTACACCTGGAGATAGTTTGCTGGTGATTTTCATATGATTTTCATAAATAGCTGACGAAAACTTGATTGCAGACTATCCAAGGAGAGCTTAAATGCAAGAGCAAAGGGTCGCCACTAAAGGGTATGTTTCAGGCGAGATATGCGTCTGCTTTTTCGTAGGTGGGATGTTTATTGGACGTTCTATGATGCCTTCCCGCGAGCCTGCTGTCGCAGCGCACCGTAGAAACCGCGAGACACAGCGTGAGGACAAAAGTTTTGTCCGATCAAGCGAAGGAGGCAACTCAACGAAAAAAGTAATTAAATTGAATAGCTTGTAGTGCGATGAAATATTATTAGAATCACATGAATTTGGTATCAAAATAATGCCAAATTACGCCAGTTTTCGGTGGTGCCCGACATCAATATTTGGTGTACCAGTCATTGGCAGCAATGATGGCATCACAGCGATGTTGCATAGAGGCCCTGAGCTTCTCAAGGTAGTCTCCTGGCAGACTATTTGTAAGAATTGTGTACAATAGGCATAAGGTATCAAGGTAATACACAAAATGTCACACAGAGAACGAGATGGGTTTACGTATGTGTATGATTAAATTGATACTTAAAATTGTGACTTGATTTCCTAAATACATCAAATGCTAAATCACACAATATTTATAAACGATATGTTATATTACCAAACTGGGAATAACCTGTGAAAAGGACCTGAAGATAACTTATAAAAAGGACCTGGAGATAACTTGTGAAAAGGACTTTTTCTCCTTCCTTGGTTTTATATTGTTCTTCAATCTACAACAAGGCTTACACCTTGTCAATTGTCATGCGTAGTGCGCCCACTTCTGCCTCCAACTCTTCTTGTTGCAGCCCCTTTACAATTCTCATCGAAATCGTTGACTTCTTGAAACATCTCCTTTAGTAGCTTTGTATGAGGCTCTATTTCTCTTGATACTCCACTTGGAGGCGTATAATAAAGCGATACTGGCTTTCCAGTTGGAAAATAAGGCTGTTTACTCTGACTTTCAATCATATGAGCGTTATGAACTTCTACAAAGTGGGCGGCATGTTCACGCAATAGATCCATATAGGTATATCGCATAGCTGTGCGATCGGAAGTAGAAGTAGAGCCATAGAGGTCATCACCCTCATACTAGTTCAGCATCTCTCTCCATTAACCCAGTTGTCCCTGTTGAGCCATATCCTAAGATCACTTGATCCACTGATTATGAGTGCTGCTACCATATAGATAAGCTTTACGAACGGGAAGCTCTGTGCCGGCAGTAACCTCGCGTAGATTTAGCTACGCTTCTACCATTAGTACAGTCTCTGTGCCTTTATCCGTGCCCACCTTCTGGGGTAGGCCGTACAAAATGACGCTCGACAGGTGGAATTTAAGAACAGCAACAGATGCGCGGTTGGTAATACCAACGAACAGATGGATGATGAACCATAAGTAAGCGTCTACTTTCGTATATATCTTGAACCCGAATTTTGCAAGCTTGTCATATCCATCTGCTGACCAAACAAAATTTGGGTCTAGTATATGAAAATGCCCAAGAGAATGGTGGCCTCGTTGCGTAGAAGCTTCAAAACTGTCGGGATCAAGCCCACGGCGAACCCCGCTTGATAACCAAGCTTGGAAGAAAGGTATTTGCGCGCAACTTCGCGCTGGTGATAGTATATTTATCACCATAATTGCTCGCAAGCCCGGATCAAAGGCCTTCGTAAACAGCCCGTTTAGCCCCTTCATAAGCCCCCTCCTACTCATGAGCCGGCGTAGTAGGTAGATATTATGGTGATGACGCAGTCACTTGACCTGCCGGGAGCTGATATCAGGGAATTGAGAAGTAATTAATGGTAAGATATCCTTAGTTCGGAGGCCTTGAGATCGCAGCTTCAGAAGCTGTTCTATTAAAAGATCCTCTTCGTATATAAGATTACTTTGCTGCCTTTCCGTAAGAGCTTGTTTATGACCTTCTAGTTTTAGATCAACTAAACGGAAGCCCCATTTAGTTAATCGACGTTGTAAGGTCTTTAGTGTGGGCCGTAGGTCAAATTGAGCTAAATGATCAAGGATTTCAGCTTGCGTATATGATTTACTAATATATAAATCTTTAATCAAGGCTTTATATAGGTCAAGATCATAACTAGGGCGTCTATGCCCTTGTGGCTGCGTCATGGTCTTTTTGCTGTTGAAGGTACGTGGCTGTTGAAAGTTGATAATTTGAGAGTGGAGGTGAAGTGGGGGGTAGATACTTGTGTTAAAAATGTTTTGTTTTGTGAAAATGTTTTTTGTCGCAAGGGGCCCTTTTGGGGCGTCATACCTATGAGATATTTTGTATTTAAGAGATATTTATCACTTTGATTATTTCCGTACGAAATCGTCGCGGCTTGACGGCCGGTTTCTTGAGATATTAGATAACAACTCGTGAGTATTTACGGTATTCAGTTATCTATTTAAACACGCTTTTCGGCATCGTGTATTTAGAACCCAAGCAACAATTTAAGTTACTATCTGTAGTACTCGCACGCATCCATCTTGTTTGCGACATTTGTGTGTTACCTTGACGCCTCGAGCCTGCTACCAATATTTTTCGGGAATAGGACCCAGGTGTTCTTTGAAATTAGTGATACTACAAATCCAACCAATGCAACACGTGAATAGGACACCATTGCGGTCGTGAAGCTAGAAATGTTCAAAAGAATCATGTGGGAGGAAACACTGATGGAAAAGAAGATAATAGCAACGAAACATCGACCCTAGGTCGGAGTTCCTACCTAGAAATTGGCTACGAAGGTAAACCAATCCAGGCGACCCCAATCCGGAATATCAATGCTTATCCATATTCCCAACCCGAGTTTGTGAGCGATTTAGTCCTACAAAGTAAAATCAGATAACAAGTAGCCAGTACTGCCTTAACTGCCCTTATCATGCAAAGAAGAAAAAGCAGGTCGAAGTTGACCGGTTGAAAATATGCTAAACCAGATGAGACAGGCGAGCCGCAGTACGCTTACCTCTTCGCATCTGGCTGGCGAGATTATCGACCACGCATCCGAGGCCCCGTTTACCGTGCTACAAACCTGGCCGGAAACCTAAAATCAGGGATCTCTCCTACCTCCTGATCCCATCGACCTCGGGTAGTTTCTTTTTCGAGATCGGTAGTAAAGGATCTTTTCGGAACGGGCAGTAATCTCCTGAGTTCACGTCGGGAAAACTCTTGGTAGCAGGCGCACGGCGCTAAGATTTTCGAGACTATTCGGGTGTGTCGTCCTCGAATTCCTACGTTTTGTGCGAGAATGAACGTCGCATGCGCTTGTGTTACAACCAACCGAAACATAGTGTTCACAACTCGCCCATTCTACCCAGATATAGAACTATAAATCCGACGAACTAAAAATCGGGTCAAAATATCCCAGTGCAGGGTCCACTATGTCGCCTTTGACCTACGTAGTCCATTATCTAGAACTGGCGTTCAAGCCTTGTATTGCGCCTGTAATTCCCTCAATTATATAAACTCGGAATTTGTTAATGTTGTGTTGCCAGTTAGATGTTTAAATGGTGTTTTTTTTATAAATTCGCAATAGAGCGCTGCTTTAGGTAATTGAGCAGTTCTCAGCTGAGGAACATTTAAAAACCCGACGACCAACTCGAGTATTATCTTAGAGAACCATCAATTTTCTCTTTACTACTTGGCGGATTATAAAAGGACGGCACAAGCGCCTTCTCAGCTCCATCATCTTACTAGATCAACAGGTTTTGTCAAGCAGGGCAGCATTTCCTTACATGTTGTTGAAGTTGACCAAGGGCATTCTATTCGCTCATTCATTCATTTATCATTATCGGGTGTAGTCGCTCTGTATTTAGATACAAGCCTTCGTCAAAACCCTCCGATCTTTCTCTGTCCTGGCTAGATAACAAAATGCAAATTCTCAGTGCATCCGTCGCTCTCACTATCCTGAGCTTTACTTCAACTATCGCTGGTCATGGTATCTTTCTCGGCGCAGTTGGAGACGTAAAGGACTCCCAAAACGGCAGAGCTCTTGGCGTCATCGACGCTACACCTAGAAATGGAGTTGAGCAAGGAAAATTCCAGCGAGACACGCCTGTCTTCGCTTCCCCGGTGGTTCCTTGGACCAAGCCCAACTGTTGGGACGGAAAGTGTTGTAAGAAGGGGCCATATGCCTGTTATTCCAAAGGCTACTACACGCCAGTAAAGCGTGTCTACTCACCTACCGGTTGTGGTGTCAATCTCAATTACGTTAATGCTGTCGCGGCGAAGAGATGGCCTGCGGTCTACAAAAAATCGAATCTTCCTCAGAAGAATGTCTACTTTTATCAACGACACATTCCAGGAGCTTGGATTAATATTGGTGCAGAAATTGCTCGCAATATCAAAGATAAGCGACTCCCAACAGCTTCGGCGGGCGGTTATCTCAAACTCACACTCCACCAGATCAATTCAGATGGTGCCGGCGCATTTAAATGCCGCGTCGACATGGCAGGTGATGGCAGGAAATTCAGCGGATGGCTCCCATTAAAAGGCAACGTACCTGGAAACAAATACTCAATCAACAAGTACTCGTTGAAAAAGTGGTGGTTTACAGTCAAGCTGCCTAAGACCTTAACATGTACAGGGGTCTCCGGTACTACCAAAAATATTTGTATCCTTCGATGCGAGAATACTGCGAAGAACGGCCCCTTCGGTGGATGTATCCCTTTCAAGCAGTACGTGCCAACTCCGAAGATGGTATACAAACCGCCACCACCACCCCTTCCACAACCTACTCCGGTCGACTTTACACCTGTCCCGGACAACGAACCTGAGCCAGAGGAAATGAATACCAGCACCGATGCCTACGGTAGCTATGACACGTCTGACGTACCGGTCAATACAACCATCGTTAAGTCGGATGATGACAGCGAAGATACTATCAAGAGCGAAGATACAGCCGATACAGATATTGTTGTGGACGATACGCATATTGGTGATGAGCCTGATGATTCGATGGATGATAAGTGATGATCGAAACTGATGGCCTTTCCTTCGCTTTAACATAACATCTTATGGGCGAATGAATTCATGAATTTACGAACATTTTTTTGTATTGATTCTGATCCTGGATGTTCGAGTATCTTGAGATTTAAAACTATATATGGTTGAGTTGTTGAGTCTGTATTGAGACAAGCTTTATTACCGTAGTTTAGCTTTAAATTTAGTAACTTCTGTAATTTCAAATCTCAAAATTATATGCTTTCTCCTGATGATCTTTCTGCTATCCAGGTAATATTGTAATTTTGACAGTACTTTCTCTGGGTTGAATGGTAACAGGCCTGTGGCCAGCCAGGCTGCCTTCACCAGCTCCATTGTCACAGTATTGGACCTGGCCTCTGCCAGCAGTTTTTGATAAACAGCTGTTTATCACTCCCAGTGAGGCCATTGCGTATGGCATTGTCCACAGCCTTTGAATACTGCTTGCTGTACACTGAATTGTAACCTACATCTAATGGTTGCAGCCTGTGGGTGCTGTGGGCTGGCAGGCAGAGAGCGACAATCCTGTGGTGTACACAGTATAATACAAATTCAGCACTGACATGGCTGTCATGGCCACCCAGCAATAACATACGCCATTGGTCTGCAGCCAGACCTCTGGAGGTATGAGGATCAAACAGCCTCTCCAGCCACTGTACACCCATCCACTAGGTGAGGTTGCAAACAGCCACCCAGCTGCCAGGCCACTAGTATTGCCAGTATACCAGTTGAATTGGTGGTATTTGCCTTGGGGTCTGAGCCGCGAGAGCCTTGAGAGTACCCTCGCCGATAATATCCGGGCCAACACCGGTGATGAGGATGTTACGGCCAGCGACTTGGGCGTGGACGGCCTGCGCGATCTCGGCACCAGAGGTTGCTTCATTGTAGGGCGAGTTGGAGGTCATGTTGGCTGGGCTTTGGTTAATGCGTAAATTCACTTCGAAAATACGAAATATAGATTTTGATATCCTAAATTGGTTACTTCATCTGATTAGGGTTTATGCTGTTGTTGATGCTGATGATTGAATCCACCATACCATTGATCCCTCACCGTTTTATAAGATCCGGCTTGCCCACCCATCACTATAAAATGCTCCGTCAAAACTACAAACACCCCGTTGTCATCTCGACTTGCAAACGAAAACCGAAGCGGTAGGATCAATCGCGGACGTTGTTCGCCGGACTTTGTGGTGACCCCGATTGCCCCAATCCGGACATCAAAGGTATATTAGCCGAATATAGAATGTGCTTTCGGTTGATTCCTTTGCAACTCTTAATTCCGTTGTTAGCTCCGGTGTTAAACCCGAATATTGTAATCCTCCCTGATATACGGACTTACGTATAGGCGGTACCTTGCGTGCTATTGTTTGGCGCGCAGCTATTGAGTGCGTACATTTCCTGTTCGGTCCGAGTTTTGCTAGACATTTTTCGGAAACGGTTAACATCCAAGGGTTTGAAAAAGATGCATTTCAAATGACAGTCAAGAATTGGTACATAGATATGCATACCAGCGATGGCCAAGTTCAAAATCAGCGTGTGTCGGAGATGTTGTTTGATAGGGAGGATAAAGTGAGTAGTTAAGATGAATCCGGACCCAAAAAAGACGCAATGCGACCAGTCACATGACTGCGACTATTCAAGATTGCGACTGTGAGGGCTAGAATTGTGAACACCATACCGAAGTGTCAGTTGACTGGCATGTATTGCCTGGTAGACCGTATCTGACCAGTTGGATTCGCTTTATCACGGATTTGCCTGGGAAAGACGGCGATGTATCGATGTCATTGAAGCCAAGGAACACTTGGTTTAGGGGACACTCTCGTGTATATAAATAATAGTAACAACCGCTCCGAGATGAAAATTTCCATTCATTGATATTATGGTATTAATGCGATTGTCACCTTTGGTTATCCACAGGATTCTACAGCATTTCCATCCGCCAAAAGCTTCTAAAAAGCCTGTAGAACCCAATAAAGTTTCTTTTGCGGCGAACGGTAACCGTGCACGAGAAAGGTTTATTGGGGTTGTCTTGCATTTGAATCATATTTTGTGGCGCATTTTCTCAGCTTGGAAGCCACTAACTAAATATTTTTCGGCTAACTCACAGTCCATATACCATTTTATTAGAGGAGCAGAAAAGTAAAAGCTATAGAGAATAAAAGCCCCAACTAATAAATTGATCTATAACCTATATCTAGATAGTCCTCGAATAATAAATATAAATAAATAAAAATAATTTCAAGTGATCATGCAATTCTCCCTCTCCACAAATCCCTACACCGCTCCTCCTTATTGCCAAAATACTCGTCCAGTGATCGTCTAATAACCACTATAACCATTACGCTTGAGCTTGGGCTTAGATGAAGTAGTTACTTTCAATCCAATTTGGTTGATATATTTTTGATCTAGGCACGCCTTGCTTGGGCACTGTTGAAGAGTCAGGCCTGGCGGGCAAGTGTTGCTAACACAAATCCATTTAGACCCGGATTCCGATCCCATCGAAGCGCAATCATTATCGGTCTCGCAATGGTATGGAACGTCACTTAAATTGACACAAATACCACCGCCATTAAGTACGGAGTCACCAAAACACCTCTCATTGCTTGCGCATTTGACGTTGGAGCCGCCACCGCAGCGTTTGGCATTGGCCTGTGGTATCATAATATCAGTGTTCCGTTAGCCTTTTTTTGAAAATCGCAGAAACAGTCAAATAACTAGAATATATATAGCTTAAAATTGGAAATTTACTCGCTTGATCAGAGAATTGATAGCACTTTAAAGAGCAGCCACAGCAATTGCAACAAAAACAGCGAAAGCGAATATAAATTTTATATTAAAGAAATAATGATCATATTTAAAGATTTCAAAAGAGTTTATATATATAACTATATGGCTAGTTATCAGTTTTGGTTAAATATTGTAAGAAGTATAAATACTAAATAACTTATCCACCGTGCCCCACGCCACCTTCCTCAGAACGTCATTACACCTCAAATTTTTAAATTTCTATAGTTGCTGGAGTATAAATATAGAGATAGATCAATATATAGATTAAGATATCATTTATTTATAATTGGATCAGGAATAAAAATTTCATATATTTATCCAAATAATTTAATATAATGCTGGTATAGATTATACTACTTAGTAAAGGCTATGGTTATAATTTGAATTATTCTAGCTAGCTAGCTCACTTCATGCAAATATCTCAAAGTCGTAGGATCCGATACTGGATTACGCTAGCTAGTTGGAATGAGTTCACTAATGGAATATGCCGTCTAGATGAGATAGGCAACGCAAAATAGGAAACGAACAGCAATATGACCATCTGATCGGAAGCATCCTTGTCAGGCATTTTGTGAGGCCTCTAGCCCAATCTTCCGCTCTAGCTTCTGGCGTGGTCTTCGGCGTGGGACGGGGTGGGATTCTAGGTTTCATGTCCACCTTCTCGATTGATAGGCAAGGATAGTGTGTTCTGTCAAGTGTGCATAACGCGAGTGTCTAGCCGCGGGTACCTCTTTCTGAAGAGGTTTAGCTGCTATATGTATGTGGAGAAGCTTTTTTGTGCCCTACGTAATCTTCATTTCAATAGAGCTGGATCGCAATTTAATTGTAATATCGTCGTATGTTGTCGCATGGTGGTAGCTAATTTAGTTCTTTATATAATAATTAGATATTCTTTAAACAAGAAGTCAATAGCCTCATATATTCATAATACAAGAAGTTAAATCTATTTGAAAAACCTTATATTATCTGATAGTGCTCTTTTTGGTATCCTAAAGTTTGGGTTTTGTAACGTTCAATATTACGCGCGACATTTATTGAATTAAGCTTACAAAAATTTTTCTGTATTTTTAGTTTTGTATTCTTGTAAATTTGTTTCTACCGGTGTTTTTAAGATAAATCAAGAAAGCAGACGCAAAAAGGATTTTTGATTAGTATATTTTTAACTTTTTTTTTTTTTTAAAGCCCGAGTTTTTTTAAGCTTATTTCCAAAAACATTTTAAAATGTAGATAATAAAAACTAACTATTTCTAAATATTAAATTAATTTTAAATCAATTATTTGCTGTTTATGAAGCAAAACATTTATTAATAAGTGGTTATTAAAAACAATTTCAGATTAATAAATCCAAAATTTATCTAATATTGTTACACTTTGGTCAAGTCCGTCTAACCAAACACTGATCTCTCACTCTAAGATACCTGGGTTCTCAGATCTAGGAGTATGTATGTCGCGAGATATCTAAGAATAATATATAAGATGTGTAACAACAATAAAGGTTATAATAAACTATAAATCTATATTATAATTAAGTTTAACCAATGAAGAGTAAGAACTATTCATCAATTTTAATAATAATCTTATATACATAATGGTGTTTTATACAAACATCAACAATTACTTGTATGCATGTGCGTATATACATGTTTGATTGTTTGTATGTATGTGTGTGTATGTGTGTTTAATCACTTGTATGTATGTGTATATATGCGTGCTTAATCATTTGTACACATGTGTATATATGTGTGCTTGTTATGTGGTATATAAAGGTTATATAATAGGGATCTACAATAGAATAAATAAGCATAAATACATGAAAAACAAATATTATATAGGAAATGTAGTAAACAAAATTAGGAATAATATAATATAAAATAAAATATAAATAATTGTATTATTAAGATTATAAATCTATAACTAGCGTTTAAAAT
>JAJTUB010000088.1:78158-90323 GCA_036971345.1 Dactylellina drechsleri
AATTTGATTACATAATCTGATAAGTTCTTATTGATAAACAAAGAACTATCAGTTTTTAGATAATTTTACTATATAATAACTTATTTACATAACTTTTTCCAAACCATTAATATATATTTATAAAAATATATTATTATAACAGGAAAAACCCGCCCCGAACCGAGAAAAAAACCAAGATCAAATCGAGGGGTAATAAAAATTTATATCAGAGTATTTCCCCAACTCGGAGAGATATCGGCTTTTTTTTTTCTCGGTAAAAAACCCAGATCAGGGAGGGGTAAATTAATTCCCCAATTCAAAAAATTTTTCTGGGCTCGTTCCTCGCCATCCCCGGTATATTTTAAACACTGCTTCCATCAATTTTAAGTAATTATTTAAGAGTAAACTTAATAATAAACTGTATAATAATATATATTAGATTATAATACCATTAATTATCTTCTCTTTTCTCTATTACCATTATCACCATTATTACTTTTATTTTATTTTATTTTTATTTAATACCTAGTGCTTTTGTAAAATTCTCCAGCTTTAAATAAATTTTAGAAATCTTATACCTGTTGATAATTTATATGTTAAATAAATTATTAATTTTAAAATATTATTTTTGATATTTTTATTTTAGTGTTAGAATAGAGTACAGTAGTAGACTATTAAAAGTTATTTATTTTTAAAATTAAAAATTTAAAATAAATTAAAATTTTGATGAGATAACAAACTATAATTTTAATTAAATATTAAATAATAGAGTAGATTTTCTTTTTCTTAATTTAACTCCTAATATCACTAATCTACATACATTTAATCTTAGATATTTTAAAAATATAATCCTAAAATAGTCTTAAGATAATGATAAGTCTTTTAAAGATACTATTAATTTTCTAACTATTCTTTTAAATATACTTGTACATTTTGATTATTATCCAGAATCTGATTTTGATATTGAAAATTTTAATAAAACTGAAAATTTTGATTTATTTAAAGATTTTACCAACTTTAGATTAATTTTTATATTTATTAATCCTAGATATAAAAATTTAAGACTAGAATATTTAAAAGATTTAGATAATTTAATGGTAGATGCTAAAAGATTAGTAATAATAGCAGGATTATCTGGACTACTAAGTAAAAAAGATGGTAAGAAAAAATCTGATAAAGGTACAAATAAAAAACCTGCTGGTAAAAAGCTAGGTAAGTAATAAATTTCCAGAATTTTATTTTAGATTATAAAAAAACTTTAACTAATAAGTATAAAATAGTACCTATTATGAAAAAGAAAAAGAGAGTTGTGAAAAATGGAGCTAAAAATGGAGCTAAAGATGGAACTAAAGATAACAGTAAAGATAATAATAATAACAATGATAATAATAATGATGATAATGGTGGCAGAATTGCACCACTAAGAAGAAAAAAGCACAAAATTAGTAAATATCCTGAAATAATAAATTATAAGATATTAGGAGTTAGTTAATAGCCTCTTAATTAAAAAAATCAATATCAATATTGCAATTATAAAAAATGATAAGGCTGTAAGAATCTCCAGAGCTAATAGCATAATTAAAGAACAATCCTTTTAGGAATTGGAAAATAAAAATTAGAATCTTATAAGAGATTCTTAGCATCTGCTAACAGCTTATACCTAAGCAAAGGATATAACAAGGTTGTTAATATAAAAATTATTACTAATTTTAATTTAGATAATTTTAATTATGCTTATTTTAGGTTAAAAAATAAAATAACTGCTAAAATAAATTTAAAAAGTAAGTTTTTATAAAATACTAAAAATCTATTATAGGATATTAATTTATATATATAAACTAAATTAGATTTAAAAATCTTACCCTAAATAATAACCAATAAGCTATTATTAATTTTTTAGTAATTACTTAAGCTAAAAAACTAATATACTAAATTACAAAACTAGTAGATTTCATAAATCTAGCATTGGGTAATGGTAAAAAAAATGGAGGAGATAATGGAAATAGTAGAGATAATAGAAATAGGGATACTAGACCTTTAGGTATAAATAAGAAAAAAAATAATAGATGTGGGGTAGCAGACTCTGTAAGTTTTTTAAACTACAAATATAATATTTTATATTATATTAATAGCTAATAGGAGTGGACCAGCTAAAAAAATCTTAATATTAAACAAAAAAAAAGTTTTATTTCTAAAATTATAAAGTCAACTTATTTTAATATTATTAAAAATACAATTTTTATAAATAATTAAATTAATACTGGAAATTTAAAACTAGTTAATAATAATCCAATAAAATCCATTTTTATTAGTTTGAAAGAAATTATTTAAAATATATTTAAAAAATATAAAAAAGGTATAAAAATTATTTTAAAATATATTATTTTAAATAAATATATATATTTTAATAATAATCTTATAAAAAACTTTAAAAATCTTTAATTAAAAATAAAACAAAAAGAGGCAAAAATTGAAAAAACTAGGAAGAAAGTAAATAAAAAGAAATTATAAAAAACTATTAATAATAATAAATATTTATTAATTTATAATTAAATACTAAAAATCTACTAATTTATTTTCATAGTCACTTTCAGTAAATTTATTATTAATACCTTTTTTACTACTACTACTATTTTAAAATCATCAAAAGCTTTAGCTTTACCTCCTTTTAAAGTTTATATCAAAATCTAAATATTTTATCTAAATAATATTACCAGATTTACTTCTACTTAAAATAATATAAACTATTTATATAAAAATTCTAAAAATCTAAAAGTAGATAATTTTAATATAATCAAATCTTATAATATGAATATAGATTAAATCATTGTAATTTTAACAGATTTGGACACTTTCATGGTTATAAAAAATAGTAAAATAGTTTTAATTTACCTATAGCTAAAAAAAGATTATACTAAATTAATAAAAAGTAATAACTACTTTTTATATAAAAAAATCATTTTAACTAATACTTTAAGAATATAGTTTAATAATATATAAATAATAATCTAAAAAGATATAGTAATAATATAACTATACTATTTTTACACCATTTTTTATTAAACTTTCCAAAGTTCTAATTCTCTTCCAGTTAATAAAATAATTTAATTAAATTTTAAAAAAATAGTAGTAATAATAACAGTAATAAAACCAAATAAAATAAATTAAAAATATTAAAAAACTAATAAAAAATTAAATTAAAAAAATTAAAAAAAAATAAAATATAATTAATCAATATATTTTCTTTAAAAACTTAGAGAAATTAAAAAAAATCTATTAATAATAAGAATATTAGAGAAAACTGTAACAATCTTTTAAAAGATTATAACAAAAGTATTTTTATTTAAATTTAATCATATATTAATGTAAGATTGATTAGTTTAATAAATAATTTATAATAAAAATAATATTTTTTTTTAAAAAACATATATCTTATTTAATTAATTAAATAATGAAGAGGTTGTAGAAGGTTTATAATAAATTTTCAGCATCTACTTCCAAACTAAAATAAAAAATATTATTCAAAAAAAATTTTTTAAAAGAAAAAAGGAATATAAAAATTAATAATTAAAATTATATATATATATATAAATCTAATAAATTTTGAATTTTTTTAAAAGCATTCTAAAAATTCTAAACATTTTTTTTCATATTTTTGATAATTTTTTTCACTATCAATTTAAATATATTTAATAAAAATAACTTTTGATGGGATACCAGCCTCTAAGTATCTGAGGCTATCCTCTACACAACCCCTGCAACCTCTCAACACCACCAAAGATCCTCTCAGGCTACCAGATTTTTTGCTGATGTAGTTCTTAAACCAATTTTTAATATTATTATATTTATAAAAAGCCAGAATATTAGTTATATATTCAAATTTTTTATACAAAATTCCTTTATATACTTAATAATTTATAAAATTAATAGAGATTAAAATAAATTTATAATTCAACTTACTTTAATAAAATAGAAGTTCGAAGGTATAGAAACTAAGTTAAAAATTATTTAACCAATTAAAAAAAAGAAAATATATATGAAACCAAACAAAAGATTTATTATACTTACAAATATAACTACACAATAAAAATTAAAACCAAAATAATTTCCTATTAATATATTAAATAAAGCAAAATTAAGTATAAAAAACAATAAAATAATTGTAAAAATAAAAACACCTTTCTAACAATCCAGCTATATCCAACTGTAAGTAATATATTATCCAAATTACACAAACAATAATCTTACAAAAAACCAGTAAATTGATATAGTTTTTGTATTTATAGTTTTAGGATTGTATGAAATATGTTCAATAATATATTATTTTTTGAGTTGTTGAAAGGTGGTCCGGAACTAGGGGGGGTCCATATTTATACACTTTGACTTATTCTACAAGAATTTATATTTTAAAAAAAATAAAATAAAAAGTATATTAAATTAAAAATTACATTAAACCAGCTTTAAATTATAATTTTTAAAATTAAAATTTGATTATTAATATTATCCCATACCAAATATTTTCTTATTAGAGTCAGATTTGAATTTATAAATAATATAATAATTACTACTAAGGAACTTTTTGAACTTTTGAGTTTTAATCTTTAAAATATTGTATTTAAAATTTGTCTTGTTTCGTCTATTTTGACTAAAGTTTTTAAATAGAATTTTGCCCTGTTCATTTGATATGGTCAATTTGCCCAATTTTGAAAATTTAATTGTGATTTTGTTATTAATTATAGTAGCAATCTCTTCAATAAAAATTTTAAGTTCATTTGAGAGTTTATTTTGCAGTGCCCAATCTTTGAGTAGTATTTCATTCTGCTGTTCGGCGTCGTATCTAAAAACCAGACGATCCTTCTCTTTGATAAACATTTTTGATTCTTATAAAAACGGCTGCGATTCGTGTTTGTGGTTTTATTGTAATGATCAATCTATTGCCCTAATAACAGATTTGCAGGTACCAGGTCTAGAAAGTGATAATTTTAAAAGGTGCTCTAAATCCAGAGCCTTGAATGAGATGTCCGGATAAATTCAAACGCTATTCTAAATCTATGGTTCAAATCATCTGGATCTGGTTCACCTTCACCTCGCATATCTTCCACCCCAGAAGTCGCCCGCGCAGGCAAGCTGATTGCCCCTAACAGCACATCAAAGTCAATTGACTCTCGCAAGAATATTAATAATAATTTTTGCGTCCAATCAAGAAGAATCCCTGAAGCGACCAACCCCACCCCCACTGAAATGCCAAGATCGCTTCCAGACCAGTCCTCTCACCTGGAGAGCAAGATAGACACAAAAATCCGTTCAAGTTCAAAAATGTTGAACATATGGTGGTCAATAGTGCTACCGAAAGGCTAGATATAAATATTAAAAATTATTCTTTGCAACATCAAGCTTCACATCCAGCCTAATAATCCAAACAAAGCTTATATATAAGCCTAACCTCAGATGTTTTGTTCATTTTTTTTATAAAATTAGTCAGCAGAGCAATCAGAACTGTTAATAAACCACACCTAAAAACAAATAAAATCAATCCATACACCATAACATCAAGCCTCTAAACCTGGCAATTTGATATCAATCGCCATCTAGGTTTTGCAACCCAAACCTTCTGATTCTGAGAGCAAGGAAATTTCTAATATAAAGACATAGGATATCAAAGTAAACTTTTATAAAATATTATATTCATAGTATAACAATATCAATCCTTTCTATTAAGAAGTATATCCGAGCTTATTACAATACAAGCTGTACATAATGTTTTATTCAGTCATCATGCAGGCTCGTCTATCACCCAGGTGATTGGGTAATACCACCACTCGCTAATGATGCCTAAGCATCAAGCATATGCACATCCTGCAGTAGTAAGTATTTCTCTCCATTTCCTTTCGACAATCGATCCGATCCATCGCTTCTTTTGGGGGATGGAAGACCGGTATTTGCCGCCCTTATTCTCTTTCCCCTTCGCAGCCCTTCTCTGGTCGGACTCCGTGATGTATCAGAAAAGGCCTGCGAAGGCCGGCGAGTCATCGGCCTATCCTGAGTGGTTGGTTCCTCAACCTCCGGGCCGGCCGCTGAGAGCCATTCCAGAATGCCTTTGTCCAGATACATGTGATTATCCTCCGTGATAGGTTCATCGTATGGAACGAATTCTTCTTCAAAGGACGAATCTGAATGACTACCGTCTAAAACATCCGCGGCTGCTTTAAACCCGTGTGCGAACTTGTGAATCGCGGCTTGAATGGTAATAAGAGCTCGAGAAGGGTAAGGTATGATTCCCAATTCAGAATCGTTAGCAGGGCCCAATGTGATGACGTCTCCTGTATTTAACTCTTTGCTAGGGTACTCTGAATTCAGTTTACTAAAACGAGGAGGGTCATCAGGTTCTTTCAACCAGTAAAATATGTAAGACCTTGGACTGTCCGGTATCGGTTCGAGATAGCAATCCATATCGTTGAAGAAAGAGTCCATGTTAGAATTAAGTATCCAGCCATTCTCCGGGGCATTGATGCCTCTGTTTCCGCGGTGACTTGCACGGCAATATCGCGAATAGAGTTCCGTAGTCCGTTCGGGTCCCACCAACAACCGACACAATGACCAAAAGCGATGAGATTCAGGGACATTTGCCATACAAAAAGGAAGGATATGGGCTGCAATTAGACTATGATTGATACGTGTTATCGCGCACCGACCTGCCTCCCTATTCAGCAACATATCGCGATATGAACTCGACCGATTCGCCTTTTTCAGATTCGTTGCTTTGGATTTGGGATCCGGCTCTTGAACTTCGGGGTCCGCTTCGGCATCCACCTCAGCGTCCGTGTTTCTGTCGGGCTCCTTTTTTTCTTGAGTACCATCGTTGAAGCGCTGCCGAAATTTTGCCACGCCGTGTCGTATATGCAGAAGTATCGCTTCCGCATTCTCCGTTGAACTGATGGGCCGTTCATTGAACCAACTGGCGTACAGCCTCTCCTGGTCCAAACTAGCATCGAATAAAGCTTTCAAAACAGCCCGTTGGTTATCACTAAAGGTGGCTTCGTCCAATGCATCGATAGTGGTGTATATTTGCTCCTTTTTGTCTTCGGATACGAATGTCGGCGTGATGACAATTTCGGCGAGGTTGGCAGCCGCATCGCCTTCTTCGCCCGACGATGGAGAAGCAGAACTTCTTCGAGACGTAGAGGGACTACTTCTCGTCATGCTCAGAGGCGCTAATACTGGGGTGTCTCTTGTGATATGCCATGGCTCCGTTGGATAAAGCCATGTTGGTCTTTCCTTAGATTTCGGGTTTTTCGCCTTGGGTTTCGAGGGATTCTTCGAGCGTCGTCGTTTGGATGCGCCGGACTGGGATGATGAAGCTCCTTCCGAGGCTACATCGTCATTCGGCTCTGTGGGTCGCTTTCGCGATCCATGCTGGCGGTGAGGAGGTCTATCAGGGTCGGGAAGCGCCGGAATCTTGAATTCGGACATTTCTCGTGGTTCTTTGATATCTGGCGATATCCGCCGCTCGGCCTATAGGTGATATGAATGAGGTACGATTTGGCTGGGTACGGCATTTTCGAACCCCCCGGCGATCAAAACTAAAAATCTTAAAAAACAACATCAACAACACAATTCTATAAGGGGATAAGGGGTTTTATCCCACCAAGGCCAGCAACCCACAACCCAGCCAGCTCAACCAGCCTAACCAGCCCAACTAGAACAGCCAGAACAGCTAGTAAATCCAGCTAGTGCAATTAGTTTAGCTAATAATAAGTCAGTACAGTTATAGTACTACATGACCTAGCTAATTATACTATTTGTAATAATTACTAACTGTACTGGTTGGATTGACTGGCTGGATTGACTGGCTGGATTGACTGGCTGGCTGTACTGGCTGGTTGTGGGTTGTGGGTTGGCTCTCGAGTAGAGTGCGACATGGGTTGGTTTTAACCCAGAAACCAGCGGGTTGGGTCGGTTTGAGAGGGGTCATGGGGAACCGCTGGGTGGTTTGATATGGGTCGTGGGGAACCGCTGGGTGGTTTGATATGGGTTGTGGGGAACCGCTGGGTGGTTTTTCTAAAAATCAAAAACCGTCCAAAAACCGACGGTTCCCCGCTTATCGATAAGAATTATCAGATTATGTAATCAAATCACGTGATCACCAAAATTTTTATTATAGAATTTTAATTTTTTTAATTCAATTTTTTCGATTTTTTTATGAAAATAATTTAAAATTAGGTGTGGGAGATCCTGAAACACGCTAAAACGACTAGTGGTTTTTTAGCGAGTTTTTAAATTAAACTTAATTAAATAAAATTAACCGCTAAACCGTTTATAGATGAAAAATACGAATTGATTGATTTTTTTTTTGAAAATTCAAAAGTTTTCAAAAAAATTTTGGATTTTGAAAAGTTTTTTTGATTTTGCATTTTTTCGAAAACGTTTTGTCGAAAATATAGCTGAACACCTCCATATATACGATGTATACGTATACGTCGTATATACGTATACGTCGTACTATATACGTATTCGTCGTATATGCGTATACGTCGTACTATATACGTGTACGTCGTATAAAAAAAAATTAAAATTAAATTAATAAAAAATTAATAAAAATTCAATTTTATTTTTTTAATTTTTTTTATTAAATTTTAATTAAAATTAGATAATAAAATTTTTGGTGATCACGTGATTTAATTTGAAACGGTTTCTTGGCGGTGCGGTTTTTCGTTATTGTCACGGTTTTTATACCCGTGCTTGGTTTTTTTTTTTAAAAGAAAAACCAACCTGTGGGTGGTTTCGACCGTCTAAAAACCAACCTGTGGGTGGTTTCTATTGTCTAAAAACCGACTTGTGGGTGGTTTTGACCATCTAGAAATCAACCTGTGGGTGGTTTCTACCATCTAAAAACCAACCCAACCCGCCCCATGTCGCACTCTACTCTCGAGACTGTTTTGTACTAATCCTAATCCTACTGAAAACTTGTGTTGTGCGTGGTAAGGTTTGCGGTGTTTTTAGTTTTGATCGCCGGGGGGTTCGAAAATGTTGCCGTATCAGTACTCCAAATAGCACTAAAAATAACACTAACAACGTATTATATTAATCAGATTATGATTAATTTCTGGGCTAGAAGGCTGGCGCAAAAATCATTTGAGAATAAATTTTTTTTTATTAAGTTACTACTTGTTAAAGATCTTATAATGGAATTTTTAATATAAATGGTTTTATTATTAGATAGAATTATTAGATTTTTTATAATTATTTAAAAAGTTACGTAAGAAATTGTTAGGAAAAAGGGTTTATAAGTTTATCGTAAGATAGTGTAAGTTATATATAAAGTTTTAAAAAATAAGTTATTTTTAGTTATTTTAGTTTCTAAAAAGTATAGATAGAGGTAAAGTTAAAAATAAGGGGTAATATAAAGGTTTTAATATTATTATAAAAAATGTTAAATAATTTATTAGCCTTGATTTGGAATACTAAGGGATTATTAATGGAGAAATTAGTTTTATTATTTTTAAGTATAATAGAATACTTGTAATAAATTAAATATTAGGTTAGTAAATAGTAGAAGAGGTTATTGTTATAAGGTATTTTAAAAATATTTTAGAAAAATAGAAAGAGAAATTAATATTATTTAAAATTTCTTAAAAATTTTTAAATATTATTATTAAGAATTATATTAAAATGGATATTATTTTATTAAACCTAAGTGTTAGCTAGTTAATTATAATAGAGGTAATTATATAAATTTTATTATTTTAAATTAAATATTTAATCTTTTTAAATACTAAATCTGGATTGTGGATATTATAGTTTATAGTCTGTATATTAAAAAAAGTTATATTGTTATTATATTATTATATTAGTTTTTATTTTATAATTTATTTATATATATTTATTAAGATTTTAAATTATAATATTTTAATTAATTAATTTTTATAACTATTGGTGAAAATAAATTTTCTAAAAATAAATTCTCTTATTTATAATATTAATATTAGTAAAGTTCATCAGGAAAAAAACACAATTCCGTCTTATTCCATAATACCCGTCTAGACAGTCAGACAGTACAACAGGCATGACGAAAACTTGCCTCCCCACTGAAGCTTTTTCATCTAATAAGGACCCTTTTGTTGTGATAATAGCTCTATATTGGATTAAATTAATTTAATATTAATCTATTTTGTAAGTTTAAGTTTATTTTAAAAATTACTATTTGTTTGATGGATGCTGGTAATTTAGTTTTGTCTGATGATAGCTCTGTTTAAGACTTTATTAGCATGATACATATTTGTTAAATAATATATAGAATTAATACAATATACAATGTAATAATATAATAATAATAATATATATTGAAATAAATATTTTAATGTAAAGGATATAAAAATGAAGTATATTGATGATATATTGATATATTTTAGATATATTTTTTCTAGAACTAGAAATGTTTTTGATAGATATGTATAAGATTCTAGAATCCAGAATATAAATATATACAAAAATAAAATAAAAAATAAAATAATTTATTTAGAAAATGTAATATTGCTGAGGGTAGGATTAATACTATAGGATAATAAAATTTTTGAATTTGCTGCACAAAAATTAATAAATAGTAATAAATTTGTATTAAAACTTAATATTAATATATCTTTAAAATCCAAAGTTTTAGTAGTATTATTAGGGATTTAAATAAACTAAATATGGTTTTTAAGAATTTTATAAAATTCTAACTTCTGTTTAATTAATTTTAATATATTATTAATTAAGTTTTATTAATATATTAAGTAATAAATTTCTTAATATTAAAAAAATATTTAATACTAATCTTATATTTTAATAATAGTTAGTATTATTAGTTTAGATAGGTTTTTAAGAGATTTAAATGAACTTCTAAAAAGTTAGAGTAAGCTTACAATAGCCATTTAATTTCTTTAGTATATAAAATTTATTAATATTTTTGGTTTTCATACGCTTAAAAGCTGTCAAGAATATTGTAATAATCTAATAAATCGTCATACCACTTATTTTTAAATATATTATTAAATTTTTAACCTAATATCTACTAATTGTATAATAATATTATCAAATTAAAACTTATATAATAATTGGAGAACAAAAAAGAGGCAGAATCATTTTTTAAAAAAATTAGTTCTATTTATTTAAAGTCTTGTTTAAACTATATACTTATATTATAATATTGATTAATTATTAAAAATCTATTATTTTCTAATAGATATTTGATTTGATCACTATAAATTTGTACAGTATGTGAAATATTATATTTAGAGTTAATAACATATCAAGCAGCTTCCGCTAAGTGATTTTGGAAATTGTAAATAATTTGATCAAGCTATTATTATATAAATAATTAAATTTATAATATATATATAATATTAATAAATTTAAATATAAACCTGATCAGATATGGGCTTAAAGAAAGAGAGTATTATAAGATTGTGAGAGGTATATGCCTACTACCAAAAATCTTAAACAACTTAATTATTAGGATAAGAATTGATTATAATATAATATATATTTAATAACTAAATTATAGTATTATAAATATGGAAGTAAGAAAAAGGTATGTTATTAACTTTAATTTAATTTTTATAAATTCAAATTATACTAATAAGGTTTTTTGCAAACCTTATTTGAAAAATTAATTGAAAAAGTAGAATTGATAGTATAAAACTATTTATTAATTTTAAATTAGAAAATAGTTTTGTTTAAGATAATATCAATAATAGAACTATTTTTTTAAAATTAATAAAATTATAAAAAAACTATTATATAATTTGATATTACTTATTAAATCATCAATTATTCAATACTATAAAAAATTAAATATTAAGATATTAGTGGATACTAAAAAAATCTCTAATAAATTATTTTAAATATTTAATTTAAAATAAAATTATTAGTACATCTAAAATAATTAATATTTTTAAAAATTTAAGTTTAATAAAAAATAATATATATATTAATTAAAGAACTTACTATATTTTTTAAATAAATAATGGTTTTGTATAATTCTCAAGGAGTTCTGTTATAGACCTTAGAAATCTTCTATAATAGTATTATTTATTAGTATTAGATTTTGGGATTTTAAAAATAACTGAATTAAGTTTTTTTAAGAAAAACTTAAAAACCTTATATTTTTTATTTATTTATTAAAAGGGTTGTAATGGCTTACAACTT